>SSNP01000050.1:1942450-2057488 GCA_006937955.1 Pachypanchax playfairii
TTTTTTTACAAAGTTCTAGTGTAACTCACCCCGTTGACAGGATAGGTCATCCAGTCCAGCTCTCCCAGTACCGTCGTTGTGTCTAACAGAATCACTACAGAGAAAAAGGTGGAGACAGAAAAAAGAAAAAAAAAACGTGAAAATTTGAAGACACGTGTTAAAAGAGCAGAAAAAGTAAGAATGACAAGAAGGAACATAAAGTGGAAAGAGTGAGTGTGAAAGAGGTTGGACAGTGAATTTAGAAAGAAGAGAAATGGAGGTGAGGAAATATGAGGAGAGAACACACAACAGTTATCAACCTGTCAATATGGAGCTTACATAGTGGTAGACCTCTTATCAGATTCAACCACCTATGAAATAAGAGCTCTTAGATTCCAGGACAACACGAACACAAATCCTCCCTCCGTCTGGCTGAAGTCTGGAGAATTTAATGCTCTTCATCGCTGAGGTTGGAAATTTTCTCCACATTAAAGATAAGAGTAAGTGGATGAAACAGGATGAAGACATCAAAAGTTCAAGTTATGGGGAAAAAAAAATCAGTGACAGCAGTTTAAAATAAATGTAAAGAAGTTTACTACAGAAAAGTACTACAAGATTTACAATCTTGTGTTGACAATGTGATTGTGTTTGTGCTGATGAGCGTCATCTTGCACACAGAAAACAGTTTGTTTCAGTCAAAAAGTGACTTTTAACACTTTCACTCATTTCCTAACAGACGTGTACAGACACCTTTGTTTTAAACATGTGAAATTTTATAGAGAGAAACATTATGTACACAAGTATAAAATGAACAAAATGGAGTTTACTTTTCATGTTGCTTATATTGTGAATAATATGTGGACAGCAGAGCAGCAGACATATACAGTGTACTGCTGTGTTTTAAATACGTCTTCAGCCTGCGTGTCGTATCATGTGGCGAATCATCGAAGGCTGGAGTCTGTTTAAGCTGACAGAAGACTAGCTTTTAGTTTTTTAAGAATAAACTCAGAGGGTTTGTCTCTTTGTATTTGGATGTGACAGCAGATGTTGCAGCAGATGTTGGGTTGAGCTGTGTTTTTGGAGCAGAGCTCTGAAAAAGCAAAAGTTTAAGGGCCATCTACAAATTGCAACATATGTTGCTAAATATTCAATGCCATCATTTGCATTGACATAAATTTCTCCCAAATTACTTTGGACATTTCTTTCTGCATTCAGTTTCATTTAAATAATTAAATTCCTATTCTTCATATTACTGGATTCAAACGTCAAATGCAGTATTAATCTAACATGTAAATATAAAAACATTTAATTGCCTGCAACTGAGATTTAAACTAGATGTTTTTTTCACTGTTTACAGTAAAATCATGGACAAAATTAGCAAAAAAAGTAAACCCTAAAATGCCAAAAAGACAAAAAAGAATAAAGCTTAACATTTTTCCATTCAGAAACAGAATTTTTAAAGTGGAGTAAACAATATTAAAACATAATCAATGTATCTGATTCAATAAGAACCCAAGTTAAAATATGACAAAGTGTTTTATATGTGGGTGAAAATCTGAATGTTTATATCTTTCAATCTGTGTGCACAAAACAACATCATTACCCTCCGCGTGGGAGAATTAAGTCATTAAATCACACCTGTGGGTGTGCCTTCACCTGCTGTGAGTGCATATTAATGGCCTGTAGCAACAGGCTTACCTTCTGTTTGCTCACTGAAAAACAAACATAAAACACTTTTTTTTTTTTTCAGTGCAACGTGTCGACCCATTCCCAAACAATAACATTAATCGGTGATTTGAAGCGGAATCATTTACCACCTGACAGTCATTCCACTAAATTATGGCACTCAAAGCTAATCTGACGCTAATTATTTCAAAAAGAAATGAAGGCAGTGTGTTCAGATCTCTGTATCAATGTCTTCTTTTGTTTCTGCGTGAGGATACTAAGTGCTGTTTGTATTTATAAATCCATAACTGCATTGGACACATACAAATCTAACATTGTCTGCACTCTGGTCACGGCTCAGGCATGAAGAGAGCCATTATCTAGCCCATGCTAAGCCCCCCCAGAGCCAATTTGATGTGATGAATGTGCAATTTCCTTTGTCTCCACACAGCCAGTTAATTATAATCTCTATCAATAAAGTATGTCCCACTTCAGTGGTCGACAGTATAGACCAAAGAGTCACATCTTCAGAACAGTCGCTTCGTTGTTCTGCACATTTTTCCAGATCCAAACTAATTTAACAGGGACGAGACTGTTTTAAGAACAAGCTAGATAACCAGAGAAGATAAACTTTAAGAGAGACTAAATTAACCACTTTAGTATTTACAGAGACTTCACTTAGCCTTGATTCCCTGGTGGTAATTAAGGAATGAATTATAAAAAGTCTGCCTTGGTTCTGTTTAAATGATGGGATGGACAGCGGTAGCGACACAGATAGACTGAGAGACCGATGGATATTGATTTTTGACCAAATTAGAACAATCTTTCATAATCAAGTGCAATGTTCCATAGCATGTTTGACTTTTCCACTTACTACTTATGGGGCACTTATGAGTATTTCTGTCCTACTCAGATACCTAACAATACAGACACGCAACTTACACAGCAATGCTGCCATAAAGTAATTTATTACTGGAGCCAGAAAACAATGGGCCGAGACTAAAGTGGTGAATTTGATACACAGATATTCTCAAGAGTGCAGACATGCACACACACATACAGCATTTACAGTTATCAAGAGACCAAATCAAATTACTTTTGTCTGAGTATTTTGTCTGGAAGCGTAATAATCTCTAAGTGTCCTTTCTAAGTTTTCTTCTCAGTTTGGAAAATGAGACGGCTGTGAATTATCTATAATTCGTACACTTTCATCACAGTATTGAGGTGCTCAGTGAACACTCGTGTTGAACTGGAGTCTGAATCACTGTGAAGAACTGGTGTAAAATTGGCACTTCCCACACAAATCACACCTCAGTTTTCTCTCGTTCTACTGTCTTTGTGCTGTTTTTAAAAAGCCAATACAGTGAGTAACAAAACACTAATAGAGGGAAGTATTTTTAAATATTAGACACTGACATAAGCCAGGTGTGTACATTTCCTGTGACAAATGGTGGACAAAAGAAATCTCTTAAATACTATTTTCTATGATTATTTTGAATTTCTAACAGTGGTTTTACAATAATATAAAGATACAGAATAATTCTGATCCATAGAGGTAAAATATCATGGAAGAAGCTGCAAATCCCGAAACGATCCTGGTCTGTAGTTCTGAATGTCCCACAAGCCAAATTTACTGTTTTTTATGACATTGTGTTTACAAACAAATGTGGTTAATTAAAAGTATTTTTTTTTTCCAAAATATTTTTACTTAAAACTATTGGGTAAGAGAATAATAACTATTTTCCTCATCAGAAAGTATTTAGTTGCATGAAACAATATTAAACTGGATGTAAATCATTGAAACAGAAAATAAATTTTTAAATAAACAAAATAAATAAATAAAAACAGAAATAAGATTAGAAAAAGATGTGGGATCAATATTCAAACTAAATCAGACAGTGCATGTTTTAGTTGTCTCAGTATTAACTAGGACAGAGATTTGTAGCATTTTATCATCGATGTTGGTAAAATGTCCAATACCTGCAATGAGACTGGATCCACCAGCCATGTTGGGATATTTGTTTAGGTATTGTTACATAAAAAATATACACAATAAACTTTGCACCACCAACAAATTTTTGTAGTGTTTTGCAAAGAAAATTGATTTTTTTTGTTTGTGAAGATGGATTTGTAATCATTTTTTCCCCGAATTGTGCAGTTTTCAATTTGACATATTTCAACAGGATGTTTGATTTCTGTTCAGTAGCTTTTATTTGTATCCAAAAGAAGCAGGAATCTAAATACATCATTGAATCCAGGGAAATTCTGTTGTGATATTGCTAATAAGTATAAGTAGGTTTTAATTCAAACCATTTGTATGTTTTTCTTTTCATTGTTTAGTTTGACTAAGTCTTCATAATCCTAATAAAATACCTTGTGAATCCAGATGTTAACTAAGTAACTTGCATGCAAATTATATTGAAAGCACAAAATAAAAAAAGTGAAAGAAATCCTAAAAAAGAACTTTGAAGTAATGTATTTTAAAAATCACTTGTTGAAACAGAAAACCTCCCTTTCTAGATTTTTATTCCTGTCCTCAGAGTTGATCCTCCTGAAAACCCAGAAACTGCTGGATGGATTATAGTGTCGATCCTTCAGGACTGGAAACACCTTGGGATCAAACTGGATGATCTGGAAAGTGCCACCAGAGAAAGAAAAATTGTTTGGGTTTGTGTCTGAAATTATACTGGCAGGGACACAGTGTTGGGCAAAAGTCTTTTTTTCTTATTTCTTTATAGTTTTGCTTTCAAGCAGCTGGATGGATGGATGGATGGATGGATGGATGGATGGATGGATGGATGGATGGATGGATGGATGGATGGATGGATGGATGGATGGATGGATGGACAGTGTGTTTCTATAACTCCATCCATCCATTTCCAAACCTTCCTATTCCTTTTCAAGGTTGTGAGGAGCTGGTGTCTGTCTCCAGCAGCCATAGGGTGAGAGGTGGGGGACAACCTGAACAGGTCGTCAGTCCATCAGGGCCACAGAGACAAACAACCGCTCACACATATACACAGGGACAATTTAGAGTTGCCAGTTTTGGACTGTAGGAGGAAACAGATACCCAGAGAAAAGAGAAAACCCACACATGCAGGAGAACATGCAAACTCCATGCAGAAAGGCCCCGCCTGGATTTGAACCTTTTTGCTGGAAGGCAACAATGCTACCAACTGCACCACTATGCAGCTTTTATATAACTCATAAATTCTAATGCAGATCTAAATGCCTGACTCTAAACACAGCTGATTCAGCCTCATCATATTAAAATAAAACGGCTCCTGAATTTTATTGTTGTGAACGAATCTCAAAACTAACAAACATCTTTTTTTTTCTTTTACAGCAGAACATCATATAAAGACTCAATAATATAATTGGTTGATTGACAGAAATGTTTTGGGTTTTTTTTTCACCGGATGTGTTTGAGTTATTTTCTAAACTGAACAAGATACCAAAATAATTTAATTAGATCCTGAAAATAATTATTAAATAATATTTTCTCAGAAGACCTCTATAAAACTGTTGGCAGGACACATCCATTTATATAAGGTAAGGTTTTTACTAAACGGAGTTTTATTTTTGTAGTCTCATTTAATTAATTAAAGTTAATGAGCCAAACACTGTAAGACACAGATGGAGCTGGCAGGAAAAAACACCAACACTCATGTAAACTGGGCAAAACTTCGTAAAAAAAAAAATAAAAAATTATTGGCAAGTGTATCTGATGACTAATTTTTAGCAACAGGTGATATTTCTATCATTTTTCTGCTCAGTTTTATATATTTATATATGAAACAACATCCACAGGAACCCTGTAAAGCCTTTTTCAACACGAGTATGGACGTTTCTAATGAACATGTTTTTAACTGAAAACAAAAAAGAGCAGACGATGGAGTCTCCAGGTTGAAAGTTGTTCTTTTCACCTCCTGCAGCCTAATGTTCACTTAAAGAGATCTTTATACTTCCTCAATTAACGGAAGCATTTTATGTTTCGACCACAACCTAAGAGTTGGTGTCCATCAAAAAAGAGCCACTAATTGACTTTCCATATGAATTATTTCCATGGAACCAGCACATAACTTCAACACATCTAGTGCCACTGCAACATAATGCATTGCTGAAAAGGTTTTACAGTAATAATTTTCCCTTCAATAAAATGCAGAGCCTCTACTAAGTGACTATTTTCCAAAAGAAAACAAAGACAGTGGTTAATTCAGTATGGGCATCAGGCTGCTTGTATTTCTGAATGTCTTTCATGTAAAAAAACATTATTTTTCCTTTACTAGAAATAAAATAAACAAATAGTGGTGTTTATTTGATATTTGATTAAATGGATTTCTCATGGCATTAAAGAAAATTTAATTGGATTTAGTGTGTGTGTTTCTAATTAAGAATTACCAATCTTTATTACTACTATTTATTCTGGTGCAGATTACCTTATAAAACAATAAGCACCATCTTTCTGCATTTTCTTATGACTCAACAATTTGCCAGCTGACAAGATCCAATAACCTGAGGATTATAGAGTTAAATCACATCTAAACTATCCATAGAAATGTAGACCAAAACTGAATATAATTTAGTCCAAAAGTAAAAGATTTGCAGAAGACATCGAAACAGAGTATGATGATAGATAACATCTGGATTTAGTAA
This sequence comes from Pachypanchax playfairii, assembly GCA_006937955.1. Lineage (NCBI taxonomy): Eukaryota > Metazoa > Chordata > Actinopteri > Cyprinodontiformes > Aplocheilidae > Pachypanchax > Pachypanchax playfairii. Next base: position 1,948,751 of record SSNP01000050.1, read on the forward strand.
AATCTGCTCCACACAGGGGAAATGTACTACTGCATTGAATCGAATGACATTATCACGAGCAATATGATTGGCTGAGATGTTGAGCTGGGCTACAACAGATTCATCGATCCGATTTTGCATCATTTATTAATTACTGAAACCCTCAAATGCCAAATGAAATTATTTTGATGGTCTAATATGGCCAACAGTTGATGATCATATAATAAGTGTTGATGCAACAGCTGCAGTATATAAACTTTATTCTATAACAGGTTGATTATCATGTTGATAGTTGCGCAGCTTCAGTATGCATAACACCGAACAATGTCATTCTGAATGTGATCCTGCAGCAGTATACTCTTAAAATTTGGGCAGAAAATGGATCAGCTTGTCAAAAAATGTTTTCTCAATCTGTAAATGTAGTTTGATAACATAACAGACACACAGCTCGGTGGAGACAGGTATTCATGCAGCTGTTATATCAGTTTTATAATAAAAAAATAAGCAATTTCATGGCTGGTTCCAAGTTCTTGTCATCCTACCCATTACTGATGAGTCATCATCAAAAACTGTAATGTCATCATCACCTTCATCAGCTGCTAAACCTGATTTGTGTTTAGACAGTTTTCCTCCTTTGAGTTTTTATGCTTGACAACAGCTTTTCTTCTTGACCCCATTTTACCCACATTGTTCAAGATTCCCTCTCAGTCAACTCATTCGACTTAGATCTCATTAAACTGCATAACTGGAAATCATGGCAATTCAGATCACAATAATTTTGACCTCTATGTTGCTGTCAAATGGCAAAGAGCTTTTTTCTGGAAACACAATTCTATTAGAATAACTACTGAACACAGACCGCTTGTTCCCATCTAACTGAAACTGATACTCTCTCAAAATGAACTAAAACGGAATCCAGAGCCACAAAGTTGTTCAACTAACGCCAGTAAGTCATGCTTGTATACATCACTGTTTGCAGCAGATCGTTTCAAAACACTGGTGTTGCATTTTCCTTTTTATTTAGTGTTGATTTGCAATACTTTTTGCAATATGGCATTAGTGTGTGAGATTTCTTGGGAGAATTTAATTTGATTTTCACTTAACATTTGTTGCAAAATTTCCTGCCAATTTTAGTAAGAAGCTTTGATTTAAACTAGAAAGTTCACAGTCAGTTATTATGGCTTTGCGTCATGAACGTGCACGTCTGACTGGATGTGCGAATCACCTATTTTATGTAAATTGACATGAAAATCTCTCACGATGAAAATATTTAAAAAAACACTTGACCTTGAACTGTTTAATGACCATTACACAGACATGTTTTTCTCACTCATTTCCATACAAAATCTCCTAAAATGATTCTGACCTCAAACAGCTCTGTGGTTGATAAATAAACTGTTATATAAAGATTAAATAAGACCCCCTTCAGATTTCCTGAGAGAGAGTTCTGATTTGTTGCTGAACTAACTACCTGACTTAGATTGGGTCTTTCTCACCATATTTTAAACATCTCACGTTGTCATTTTTTTCCCCCAACTTTCCCCTGAGCCTCCCCCCCCCTTCCCCTTCAAGCCTGTCACCATCAGAGGCAGACAGGCATCCTGGTGGGAAAACACACACTCTAAACACACACACAGAAAAATGAAGAGACTTTGACATTTGGTCAGTGACGGGGCTCCTGTCGTCTTTGAAAATGTGTATCCTAAACACTGCACATTCAGGGAGGAATATTAAAATCCATTCTGCAAATGTGCAAAGTGGAAGATGTCAAGAAAAGATTGCATTTGTGGCAACTTTTTACCCGTGTGACTCAGAGCAGCCTTGGTTGTTCATGCATATGTAATTGTACTCATTGCACCTGAAAAATAACAAATGAATTAAACACATTTTAACTAAACAGGTTAAACATGATCAAATGACATGGGGTATGTGATTCAGTATGTCCCCATGAGTCATCTTACTGAGACCAAACTGACTAAAACCCATTATATTTTATATATGCTGTTATATAAGGAGGAAGCACCTGAAGGGTATCAGCTGACAGACTTTGCCAGAGGCTGATATTTACTGTAACATCCAGTGGCCCCTATAGCTGTGGTAATGTTTACCTGCTCTCAGACTCTGGAAGTGAAGAAGACATTCACATCACTTCATTAACTCATCATAACACACATTTCAGTTCGCCATATGGTGAATTTCAGTGGTTTGAGGACAAAGACGTTCCATTAAGGAATACAGAAAATCAATCCAAACATATAATTAGCATCCATTTTTTCAGTTAATTGTTTTATACTGCTTAGTCTTTAATTCTTTATGAGAAACACCAGAAGACAGATAAACTCAAAATAATGTTGACATGTTTTATTATAACTATTTTGTGCTACATTCCTTGTCTTAGAGACACGTCTGAGATAAATGAGTGAGGATGTGTTTAAAGAATACTTTTAAACGGTGAGATTTACTCTGAGACTAACGACCGGACTCACCTTGGTTAGAGACTCCCGAGTCCGACAGGACACTTTTAAGCAAGAGCAAAAACACGCAGTATTTCCCAGCGGAGCGCATCGTTGAGTCAGACGCGAGTGCGCTCTGAACTAAAACACCGCACGGCTTCTTAAATAGATCCACAGACTGTAAAGGGAAAGAGAGTTCCTAAGAAAAAAAATAAATAAAAGGAAAACTGTTACTAAAAGCTTCTGAATATCCAGACTCAGGAGGTCACAGTCCACAGGTCCAGGAGTTCTTTTTCTGTTTTTTTTTTTATTTTTTTCTGTCAAGCATCCTTGAATCCTGATGAGCACTCAGAGAGGCATATGATAAAAACAAGATATGAAGAAAATGATCCAAAAAAGATGATGATGATAATAATAATAGCCTAAAAAAAACACCGACTTGAGCTGCAGTAAGTTAGAAAAATGGAAGATAAATCGTCTTTAAATGTCAGTCAAGCTGGTTACAGGAAATGCCCGGTATGACAAGGGAAAAGTCAGTTTGTTTAATCAGAGTTATTTTACTCCGGAAGAAGATAGAAAGAATAAGAAGAAAAAGAGGAATAATCCCGGACTTTCCGCCTCACTTTTGGCCAGTGCATCCCCGGCTGTGTCTCCGTATCACTGCGTGCATCTCCCTCTCTGTTCTCAGGATAGGAGCAATGCTCCTGCGCAGGCTAAGAAGTCGTGTTTTTTCCCTCCACAGCCAGAGATTCCGGAGCCAAGTCCACGGGTACAAAAATAACTTGTCCTTTGCGATATTTCTCCTCATTTCCCACTTTCCATCTTTCAAAACGCGTTGTTTCCATCAGACGGAAAGTGCGGTCTTCTGCTGCGTTATTGATTCCCGGGTACGGCTGGGAAGATGGAGGGAAATATGAAGCAATTATTACACAGCTTTATCAAGCCTGTGCTATGGGTTTTTACCTGCAATGAATTATGTTGTGGGAATAGTAATGTGTCTGGGGCAGTTTCTATTTCGGGTGGCAAGGGAGGAAGGAGAGCAGACAGACAAGTTGCAACTAATTTGATGCTGGGTTTAGGATACAGCCTACACAGACAGAACGGTGACTCGCAGCTCATTAGAAACAGATTTTTTTTTTTTCCTTCTCCGAGCTTTTGTTCAAGCAGGACTCGAAACAAAGACTTTCATCCTCACTTCAAACACTCCTTCCTCTCTTGACTGATGGCCTATGAGCTTCACAATAGTGGAGATAACTCTCAGAAGTCCAGTGAGATTTGCAGAGATGAGATACAAGGACCCTTAGGAGTCCAGAGTAACAGTTCAGCTGATAAGGATAAAGGTGCTGCTTAAACTGAAGGGTGGCATTAGTCATTTTCTGTCTTTTCGACTGACAGGGGATGTAATTACTTGGCTGGATTGGCAGTGGTGCATGAAACATTCAGTACTGACTGCTTAAAAAATACGTCTGCAGTATGTTTTGTTTACAGTCCAGTTCAGAAAATCCTAGAAGTTGGAATCATCAAGGTCATAACAAACTCCAGGAACATTTTGCAGAAGATTTTGGAAGTTAATTTAAGAATCTATCAGTCAAAGAGCCAGCGTAAGGATGTATGTTTCTGTCACCTTCTTTCACTAAAGCAAACTGTTGCTGTTCTAACATGAAGTTGTTTGTGCTGCCAGCTCGACTCCTTCAAAGCAGAGATGTTGTGTCAGTGACACCTTCTCAGATTAATAAAGGTCACCTAAATAAAAAAAATAAAAGACAAATTAAATAATTTCCTCTGTATTGTATCAGGGTAAAAACAAATGAAATTCAGATATCTTTAAAAACTTCAAAGCAAATTTTACACTTCAAAATTATTTTATGGACACTATTAAAGTTTATAAGATGCTAAAGATGATGGATGTCCAAACTGTTTTAGCATTTCAGCATACTGTAAACAACTCTTTCAAGCTTTTCTGATCAAATTGGCTCATCTCTTTAGTGTTTGTTGGTGAGTTTGCGGCACAGCGTTTCAGCACCATGGATAGTGACATCAGCCTTCAGAAGAGTTTGCATCAGGAAGATTTTGTTTTTCTAGCTAGGATGAAATTAAGATCTTTATACCTTCAGATATTTGCCTTAAACATTGCAGCACAGTACAAATCCTCACCGCAACACAGGCTTTATTGTTCAAAGATTATCCCAGCATGTGCTCTGCTGGTAAATATTTGATTTAGCAAATTAAATTAAAGGATTCTGCTGTTGCTGACTTTGCTGACATCTTCTGACTTCTATGTTTGAGAGTCATTTCAATTTAAAAATATATGAATGGAACTGGAAATTAACATATTTCATTCATTCATTCATTCATTCATTCATTCATTCATTCATTCATTCATTCATTCATTCATTCATTCATTCATTCATTCATTCATTCATTCATTCGTTTGTTTATTTATTTAATTAATTAATTATTTAATTATTTGTTTTATTTATTTTCGGGGGGTCTATTGTGTCAACCATTTTCAACCACTTTTTGAGAGACTCTGAACAAGACGTTATTGATTGCGGCAGTCAATAGTAAGCAGTAGAAAATAAGGAAAAGTAGCTGCTTGTATTTTCATATTTGTATTTTTCCAATTTAACCATGAAACTGGCTTCATCTGGGTTCATCTGGGTTCATCTGGGTTCATCATGTCTTTTTAGGGTAAATTGTAACATAAAACTTAAAGATGCAGTTCTAGTTTTCCTGAAAGATTGTTGCTATTTTGTTCCAACTATTCAACAGGTTGATTCATTATATTGACAGCAACATTTGAACATTTGCAGAGTCTTGTTTTAAAAAAAAAATCATAAAATATTAAAAACTTTAATTTTCCAACAATCTAAATGTCCCTCCATCCATTTTCTGAACCTGCTTCTTCCTGTTCAAGGTCCCAGGGAGCTGCTGTCTATCTGCAGCGGTCTTTGGGTGAGAGACAGGGGACACTCTGGACAGGTCACCAGTCCATCGCAGGGCCACACACAGTCAAACAACCACTCATACCTATAGGGACAATTTAGAGTTACCAATTAACCTCTTGCATGTTTTTGGACTGTGGGAGAAAACCGTCCCCAGAGAAAACCCACGCATGCACGGGGAGAACATGTAAACTCCATTTTTTTTCCATTCCAGTTTTACTTCCTAATTTGTTATTTTTAACTTGATATCTCAGATAATTATAAAATTCAAATTGAGTTTTTCACCAGTGGAGCATACGTATAATTAACTCTATTTAAAATTAATCCATATATTTATCAGCTTCCCTTCCTTGTCACACCTCAACCATCTCACCTTCTTCCTCAAGTTTTTGTTTCTGGTGCTTTTCCATCATCTCCAACAACATCAGAAGAAGTTGGGTCGTCATTGCACACTTTTTGACTCTGCACTTCTTTCATTGCCGCAGAAAAAACATATCGTTCATATGAATCTCATGCTTACTACAAAATCTGGAGTTCATGAACCTATATGGAGGTGGACTCTGCAGGAAATGTTTACAGCTGCCACATGAACAACTTGATGAATTCTTGAGAATTAGGTGATTTTTGGCTAAGAGTTTTTTTTTTTTTGAGAGTTCTTGCTTCTTCATACAGGTGTGTTGGAACCCTGATGACCAGATACCTGAACGCCCCCCTTTCTAACTATGAGATCTTCTAGCTCTCATAGTTAGAAAATAATGGGAAGAGTTGGGTGTGAATCAACTTAAAATAAATGTAATCGCATAAAATATATTTTAATTATTGCAGATATACAATCCAGACAGACCAGAAATACTCAACTTGTCTCAAAACTTGAATATTTCTAAAGTCTCACACCTTCATCTAAAATATATCATGGTCATCTATCTCAAACCGCACAAAACCTTTGAAATCCTGACCAAAATGAAACGTCCATTCAAGTTAAGAGCTTAAAAAGTCCATCTAAAACTAAAGTTTTGCACAGCGTGTGGAAGATAAGATCAAGTAGAATACTTCATGGTGGTTTTTTTAATTTATTTCAAGCATGTATTATATAATGGCAGCACTGGGATAATAGAACAGATGTGACTAGATCAGATTCACCTGGTAGGAATCTTTTAAGATAACAGAAAGGAATGACTGTGAAAGAATAAACCCTCATTAAGCCTTTGATAAGGATTATCAGTCTTCACCTGCAGACTGACGAGGATGATTAAGAGCTTTAGAGCATCACTTCCTGCACATCTTTGCTTTGAGGCAATACAAATGTTGTACGACAACGAATTCCTGATTGTTTGCCTGACAGTTTAAATCTTTTTTTTTCATTTATTGAAACCTCTAACTCTCATGGCCTCCTTTCTGTTCACATCTCCATCCTGCCACACACTGCAGCTCCTCTCCTCTCGGTGTTCCATTACCCTTCAGACCTGTGATTCCTTCCTTCTGTCTTCCTCAACAGCTCTGCTGAATTTCTTTTTTCCCTTCCCATCACAAAAAAGCCAAACCTTCCTCTCACATCTTCTGCTGTTTTACAGAACCACCTTCCCACTCACTGTTTCCCGTCCGTCCATCTCAAACTGTTATGTGTGACCTCTCTCTTTCTCTCTGTCTTTCCCTCTCCCCTGCTCCCATCCCCCTCTTTTTGAATATTTCATGATTTGGTGGCACACTGCTGAGGTGAGGAACCTTCTTCTGTCTAGAGCTTGCACTGCACAAATATTTACTCCCGGAGCTGAGCTTAGTTGAGCGTTAGTGTGTGTGTGTGTGTTTGTCTTGTAAGTCACAGTGATTACATGTGACATGGGCCCCAGAGGGTAAAGGAGGTCTTTCATTTCAGCCTACATTGGTGGTACTGCTCAATTGCACATATCTGAAGATTATTCTCAGATAGATAGATAGATAGATAGATAGATAGATAGATAGATAGATAGATAGATAGATAGATAGATAGATAGATAGATCGATCGATCGATAGATCGATAGATCGATAGATAGATAGATAGATAGATAGATAGATAGATAGATAGATAGATAGATAGATAGATAGATAGATAGATAGATAGATAGATAGATAGATAGATAGATAGATAGATAGATAGATAGAAGGAGATAAACTGATAAAAAGAGCAGAGGAAGTCAGAGACACTGANATCTCACGTTGCCTTTGCATTGACAAACGTCGGCTCTGTTTTGGCTGGCGAGAATGGAGCTCAATTGCAGGTCTGGAAGAACATCAAAACACAATTAAGGGCTGACATGGAACTGCTCATGCAGAAGAGTGAGGACAGGAGAAGAAGAAGAAGTGGAGCAAGAGGAAGTAGGTGGATGAGTGCACAGTAAAGAGAGGAGGACAAGATGAGACAGACAGAAAGACCTGTGAGTTGAAGGGTTTTTATTTCAACGGTTATTGGCAGAAAACATGAATATTACAGATTTTAAAAATAATCAGCATGTAAACAGAATTAAACATTTGACTTATGACTATTCAATAATAAATGATGCTGACAGAGATAACATTCAGTGACAGATCATGAAGAGTGGTAAGAAGTAATGCAAATATATGGAGATTATCAAAAAAATATATTGTAGCCACTGAATTTAAGGATAAGGTTTATAAAATTGAGTCTATTATAAGATCAATGATGTAAATAAAGTTTCTTACTTGTGGATGGGAGGAATCGCAGCAAAGACTGTTGCAACAAAATGATGTGTGTTCCTCTTTCTCTGATAAACAGTAGTAGAAGAAGAAAGGCCATTAGGACATTTGATGAAAAAAGGTGAAAGTCATAGCAGGGTAAACATGTGGACATGAAGTGGGAAAAAAATACGACTCTTTTCTCCTTCAACAGTTTGTTACTATAACAACAAAGAGTTCGACTTGTGCTTTAAAGATCAAACCTAAAGACTTCTCCGCTCCAGATGTTTGTACTAACATTTAAAATAATGATTCTGGCAGAGCAAAAGCAAAGAGCATCCAGCGCAACAGGAAAAATGGCTGTCAAAATAAAAGTCTCATCAATCATCACACAAGTAAAAGATTACTACTTTTCTTATTAAACTATTTTTATTTTTTATTTCCTTTTTGGGTTGACTTTTTTAAGGCATAAACATAATCTCATAGAATCTGATAGCTAGATTGGGACAAATTTGGAAAATGTCTTCAGCATGAAGACAGTCGTGACACTTTCACACTCGAATAGGTTTTTCCCATTTTGCATTAGCATCACCTTCTACATGTCACAGTAAAGTTCCTCCCTCCACCGAGGACCCCGACATGCCACCATGTGGTAAATCCTGACGTTACTACAGAAGTTTTGTGGATGGTCCAAATCTTGGTGGTTCTACCACTTTTTATCATATTAGGAAGGTCACAGAGTTTTAAGGCCCCACAGAGAACCTGCAAAAACCATCCACAGTCTGACTGGTTCCTCTGGGTCCTGCTTATGCAGCGGCTCTCACTGTCTTCCTGTACATTTTTTTGAGGTGACTGACCTCTGGTAAGAAGTCACTTTGTAGAAGTTAAATGGAAAAAGAAACAGTTTCATGTTCCTTTACTTTAACAACTTCCACTAACATTTGATTCACTGCATTAAAAGCACTAAAGGATCGCACTGGCATCACTAATATTTATTTTCTGTTGAGGTAGCTAAATCCACTGAGATTCTGATGAAGTGTGAGTTCATTTCTTTTCTTCTTGTATCCCATGTTATGTAATTGGATTGTTGTCTGTTACAACATTGATTTTGATGTAGTTTCTAAAAAAAAAAAAAGTTTTCATTTTGTTCTGTTTCTCACGGGGTCTTTTTGCTTCAGAAACATGAAGTGTTTGTATTTGGAGAATGTGTCTGACATTTTCAAAAACATTTTATTTTATTCTGAAAACCGGGCTGTCCTTTGACTTCCAGCTAAGACTATAATGATCAAAGCCAGACATGTTATCTACACCTAAAAGCTGTGACATTAAAAGAAGCAGCTGAGTGGACTAATATGTTTTAATAAAGGAAACTTTAGGAAACCAGCATTGCCTTTAAATGGCAGAGTGAACACTAAATGAGCTTCAAGTGGAAAGAAATTAGGTCATAGGAAAAATAAGTCATATACAGTATATGTTGGGTTTAACATTTATTCTAGACTTGTTCTGCCCTTTTGCAGACTTGTAGCATTTGATTGATAAACCATTTTTCCCCCCAGGGAGAATTTTCAAAAAGGTCACAATTAACATTTTGTTAATGTTTATTTAAGATCCCTGGGAAGAATAGTTATAACCATGAAAATAAGCAGACACACACTAAACAGTACAGATAACATACATCACAACCCTTTCAAAGTTCTATATATCAGGACAAAACATTAAAGTTCTCTGATGAGATAAAATAGTCACAGTAATCAACACAAGCGAATGTTTGTACTCATTTGTATACAAGTAAATAGTCTCAATATTATTATCTAAAGTTCTAAAATGTCAATGACAAGCTGGATACTGAATGAACTGGTGAAAACATGGAGTCTAACTCAGTTTTTGTTAAACATGATGGCACATTTCACATTAAAAGGACAAATGAGAAATTCAATCCAGCCTTTCAGGGTCAAAGAGAAGGTGACACTTCAAACATCTACCAAGGACGTCGCATAAACTGTTATCCTTCCTCTCCTGCTGCCAGCTGAGCCAATTTCCTTTGTTCTAAAGCTCAGAAAAGCTTTCTGTCAATGTGCGGACACATTTGAACACCTGCAAGTACCTGTTGTTACACGATCGATCTTGGTGGCAGGAGGGGAAGCCCAGATTTGTGGGTGAGGAATTGGACTGAAGCTGGGTCTAAGAGACCCAGTGGGAAGCAGGATCCACTGAGTGATTAAGGGATGTGGAAGGATTATTGCCCTTTCAAAGTATTTGATAGCTGCAGTTCTGCACAGACTAATCTTCAACAGACTCACTCACGTCATATAAAGACAAATTAAAGAAGAAGTCAGCATGAAAATTCGTGGAACAAAACAGAAAACAGTCAGCACACTGACTTTGTTTCTCTTGTCAGGATTTTTTTTTTCCCAATCTTGAAGTGAATCAGACTCAGTTTAAAGATGAAACTGAGACTTTGATTTCACTTCTGGTCTCTTCAAATTCACAATTATCATCACAACAAACAACAAACAACACAAACGTCCTGGCAAAATGTTTTACTCCTTTTCTGGTAAACAATTTTATTGATTAATATTTTTATTTTAATATAACTATTTTACCCTTGTTAAGGAGAGGGTCCCTTTGAAAATAAAAATAAAATATTTATTTTTCAAGGGTGAACTGGGAAAAGGAGATCAAACAGCAACCCTCCATTCAGTCACACACCCCCTCAACCAACAATAAACCCTGGATTGAGTTTATTGACGTGCCAAATGTCAAATCCCACACAGGTATTAATCAATAATAGTTATTTGTTCAGTAAATATTAACAATACAACAGACAAACCTAGTGCACTTCACATGGAGGGGACTGAGACTTAACATGAAAAAAATGATTCTTTTTACAAAACTGTAACAAATTATATATTGAGGTATTAATTGGAAAAAAAAAAGAAGGTTGATGCAAGACAATCAAAAACATTTCTCTCTCCTGTCATCCATGTTATCAGATACTAGATTTGTTTACAGTATATACATTTGAGTAAAAGTTTCTTATTTTGTGGCAGCTAAATAAAACATCCAAAACTATTTAAACTGAACTCCGAGGTCAAGATTGGCACTTTCTGACTGGACGATAAGGATCTCCATGGAAGCGACCGAGGAGAGCTGCACTGTCGACAGAAAAAAAACAAAAAGATTTGAAGTAGTGAATGTTGACAACCCCCAAAGTTTCTGGGAGAATATTCTTTGGACTGATGAGACAAAACTTTTTTGGCTAGTTGAACACCAACCAGTTTGAATGTAGCTATATGATAAACAGCCAGAGTTTACAGTATTAACTTTCTGTCCTAAAGATGTGCAACCAGACTGTTTTCATTGATAGATTGATATTATGGGACAGTTGCTGAGTAATGATGCGAATATCTAGATTCAAATTAAAAGGGCAAATTAACAGAATAAACCAACAAGAAAACAAAAAACAATTATATTGAAAAATTGAAGTCAAAAGTGCATGATACAATCCAACAGAGACTTGGAGTATTAAAGAATGACAGTTTTGAGTCTTATTGATCCATTTTTGGTCATACCTCAGAGTAACAGGATTCACAGATTTACAAGGAGAAAAAATGTCATTATGCAGGACGCTTTTGCCCTCCTCTAATCTGCAGGGATTTATGTTTATTTACCCATCTGCTGGTGTACTTACAACAGCAATATTAAATACTCTCCCCCTCTCCTGCTTCTCTTCTCCTCTGGGTGAAGTCCTGAAAATGTATGTTATAGGTCTTGAGTGCTGAGTGCACTTGTAGGTTTCACAAGAACATCAAAACACAATCAAGTCGTGTGGATCCCTGAGGCTCAGGGCTGCAGCTCTTAGGGAAAGAGAGGATTAGGAGGAGAGAAGAAAAAGAGGCATCAAAAACACACTGATGGAGGTATGAAGGAAAGCAGAAGGAGTCAGAGAACAGATTAATAGAAGGGCTGATGTAAGTGACTTCTTACCATTTTTATTCATATTTTGACTGTATTTTAACAAAAAAACTTGCATATGACTATACAGATTAATTTTGCATTGGTTCTATATAATTTATTTCATTCTATTCATTCCAATGTCTCATCCTCCTGTGTCGTTAAGAACCGAGTTCTCTAAATTGATCCACCGCTCAGCTCCAACCCCAAAATCTTTTTTAAATTACTGGTGTAATTCGCAACTGAGCTCGGTGAACTCTGACAACCAGAGAAGGAGAGTAAAAAATTAAAAGTCTCTTCTTCTTTCTGTCTTAAAAAAAAAGACTGCTCCATTTTGTTCTCTTTTGAAGCCTGAGTGTGAGGAATGGTAATTGAGCCATCACTCCAGGAAAAGAGAAAGATGAAGAGGCAGAGAGGAAAAAAAAAAAGAGGCGAAGAGAGAAAGTGGCGTAAGACTGGCTCACAGTGAGATCAGATGGAAGCTTTAGGTTTGAACGGTTTTTATTTGGACACATAAACGATGACAGTTAAACAATAATCAATCGAGTCTATGGAGAAGCAGAAATGTTAGATGTGCTGTGACGGGGATGTTTTAATCTGAAAACTTAAAACTGAAACCTCAAACTATTTCTGATAATCTAAGAGATTAATTTACTTTGTATGGAGTTTTATTGATATATGTTTACATAATGAGTATAATTACACCTACAATCTTAAAATAATAACTCCTTTTTTGTAACTTTAGTTCATTTGAACAGTCAGTATTTTAATTTGAAACAGTTCTCCGGTGACTGTTTTTGATAAATAATTAATAATTTCGGCAAATTTTCCAGCAGAACTTCTGAATATTAGCTGCTTCAACAACATACGGAGTAAAAACTTCATGATTACTTTGAAAAAATTTACATTAATTTTACCTAATTAATATACAGTATATCATGCATTGTATATTTCTGTATATTTGCACAGAAAAATATGATTTGAGGGCCAGTTTTCTAGCAGTTTTTCTGAATATTTTGCTTTTAAACATCTTTATTTTTATCTGTAGCATAATGAGAAAGCAATCTTTGCATTCAGCTGAATTTACCTGCTTGTATCAACCCTCCTGCCTGTTCTCTGTCCCCTCCCCCTGTGTGCACCTGATTGCAGAGGCAGCTCCTGGTGTGTGAGGGTGAACCAGCTGCTACTCATTACTCACCTGCATCATAAATACCTGGTTGCCGCATGAATAAATGGCTAGATTGTGGTACCGCATTTGCAAAAATCTGCTGAAGCCAGACCTCATTGCTGCCTGCTGCCTTTGAGAGTGATCACGTCGTTAGGTTAAAGAAAAACGACGGCAGGATTGAAAAGTCGAGCCACAACCAGGACAAACTCTGAAGGGATTGTATTCAACGCGACCCAGTGACACTTCAGGATAAAATTTTCACAAATTGCTGCTCAACCTGTACTAAAATTTACCTTTGATTTAGATGAATTTATGTTTTCATTTTCTTTGGGTTTGCTTCTGAGTTCACCACTTCGGCCCTGAGAAATGTGTTTTCTTCCATTTTCCTAAAGCTGTAATTCAGTTCCATCAACACAGAAGAATGCAGTTATACTGTTAGAATTAAATATTTAAGCAGATTTTAATCCAAACCTGCTTGCATGAGAGACAGTTCAATCTCCAGGTTGTCTATTCCTAAAAGTTTTCCATCAAAGTAGCAATCAAATGTGTTGGATTTTATTTTTGCATTATTCATAGAAACAAACAGACCATGATTTGATTTGTTTTATTGATCTGTTCTGTGGCTATCACTCTTCTAATTTCACATTTTTAGAGCTGATGCTCATTTTTACCTATCTAACACCTCTCTGCCTCACGTCCACACACGCGTGTGTGCGCGTGCACGGTTGCTGTGTGATTAAGAGTGTCCACACCTGTCATTACACAGTTCGGTGTGGGCAAATGATGTCTCAGTAGAGCTCCTGCAAAAGGCAGAGGAAGAGTTAAGACATTAATAGGCAGAGAAAAGCTATACAGCATCACTGTCTACCTGTGTGCTGGGACTGGCAAGATCAAAGGCTGAGTCTGAGATAGCGGGTGAGGGGAGTGGGGGATGGAGGTGAGGGAGCAGCCGAATACACAGACGCAGTGAAGAGGAGAGGAAGAAGTCATCTAGTGACAAGGAGACTGAGAGTGTTGCAAGTTCTGAAAGCACAGCAGGGACAAGGAGGCAGGTAAAAAAAATAAAAATACGTCGATGGGGAGAATAAATAGGAGTCATTCCCTCTCTGCCATCTGCCTTATTGTTGACTGTAGTCAATGTGCTGCATTGGCCTCTACGTCACCTTCTGTGCAACCCTTGAAACAAAGCAGATGTGTGCTGTACTTGCCTGGTCAGCACACTGACAGCTAAGTCATGTTAATTCCAGAGAGAAAAAAAAACTGCAGTGAACATTTTTTCTCAAAAAAAAAAAAAAGTGACTAACTTTGCTGTCATTTCATAGATAATGATGTCAGTAAGGTTCAGTTTGAGTTCACCGCTGGTTCTATTCAGAGATTTCATCATAACTAGAGAATCAAATTAATTCAAAGTTTCCCCAAACCAATATTTTTCTTTGGTTTTATGTTGTTTAGCATGAAAGCATGTACCTATTTTTTTCATTATTTTTAATCAATTGTATATCTGAATTTGTGGTATTAAAAAAAAAACAACTCAACTTCTGAAAATACACAGAATTAATTTTGGAACATTTATTAAAACAGCTAACATCTTATAATAAGCACTGTGAGATCCAAATTATACAAATATAATGAGCTAAAGTGGTAAAATGAGTTCATACAAAAATAGTCAGTGATATTATTGCCAGAAAAAAACAACTTTACTGATGAATAAATGAGAAAACATTAAGGGGAAAAACATGATATGATGCAATGTTTGTCTGTGAATAGTTTGTTGAATACTAGCTTCAGGGGGGCTCTATTACACCTTAAACTAATCTGTGAGCACGCTCTTATTTTGAAAAACTGAAATCTTTTGAATTTCATGATTCGGATACTAATATTTTAAGATTTAAAATAAAGACCAGTATGAAATCTATTAGTTTTAATGAGCACGTTCATTTTTCTCTCCTCCGCCTTCCATTCGTCTTTTTGTCCTTTGGGTGAGGAATGTTTTATTCATGCTTTTCCTTTTACTCTGGGTGTGTCCACTTCAGTGAGGTTTGAAGCTGGAAAGTTGGAGTAAAATCAGGTAAAACTAAAAGGAAGAAACCTTATCTTTGAACACTTTCACTTGATTTTGTCTTGAAACCTAGAGATTATATCTATTCATGGACATTTATATCACAAGGATCCATGCAGGGACCAAATAAGTGTTAACGCAGAGCTTCACTGTATGTGTGCAGCTTGGTGTTACCACCTGAACTGCAGATGTGAACTGATTATTCTGAGACATGTAGACCCAAGGGAGAGAATTTCTAAGGTAACTTGAATGTGTTAATGCAGAATGAAGTTCCCTGTTTAATAAGCAGCAGAGAAACATTAAAAGACAGTATATTCTCTCACATATGAATTCCTGTCTGACCAGCTGGTCCCTAACAGGATGAAACCTGCTGTAATAAATATAATAATAGTTTTAAAGAAGATTTGAAATTTTTGGATCAAAATCAAACTCAAATTATTGCTGAACAGTTTTAACCAGATTTTGTTTTTTTGCCCTGGTAAAATGTGATTAACTGGGCTGATGTTTTACTTGTGTACAATATTCTTCACGGTTAGGCTTCCTGGTTCCCTAAATGATTTCATTCAATAACATTGAATTTAGCCACTAGAGTTGTTACCAGAGGGAACTATAACATCCCATTCAGGAAAAGGGTTGTTGGACAGTCAGCTTTCTGTTGTAAGTCAGGTCACGCCTGAAAAACTGTACACAAAGAACAAAACAACATTGAGTCCTGCAAACTATTTGCTAAATGTAAGCTATAAGAAGTTTTATCAAACCAAATTAGTCATGTTTTATGTAGCTTTTTTATCTTCTCCTCGTCACTGAAAGATGTCAACTGAGGTGGTTTGGACATGTGATCAGGATTTCCCCTGGTGGCGTTACTCAGGAGGATTTTAGGTGACTCTTGTTGTGAGGAGACTCCAGGGTGGAACCAGACCCTTCCAGGATGTATTAAACATTCTCTCTGGTCTGATAACACCTTGAGATCCCTAGCAGGAGCTGATGATGATGATGATGATGATGCTGATGCTGATGATGATGATGATGATGATGATGATGATGATGATGATGATGATGATGATGATGATGATGAGGATGAGGATGAGGATGAGGATGAGGATGAGGATGAGGATGATGGTGATGGTGATGGTGATGGTGATGGTGATGGTGATAGTGATGGTGATGGTGATGGCGATGGCAATGGGGGGATGGTGATGGTGATGGTGATGGTGATGGTGATGGCGACGGCAATGGGGGGATGGTGATGGTGATGGTGATGGTGATGGTGATGGCAATGGGGGGATGGGGATGGGGATGGTGTTGGCGATGGGGATGGGGATGGCGTTGGCGTTGGCTTTGGCGATGGCGATGGCGATGGCTAAGGCGGTGGCGATGGCGATGGCGATGGCAGCGGCGGGGGCGGAGGCGGCAACGACAACAATGATTAGCCTGCATGTCTAAATTTGGCGGATTTACACAATGTGCTGTGTACACAGCTTAATTAAGAAGGCCCAGATTAACACTGTTGGCGTTGATGTGAACACTCTTAAAGTTTTGTGAAAGCACTGGTAACCATAATCATCCCCCTGATTTAAGAAAGGTATGAAATAAATAAAAGAAATGTTTACACATTAGCATAAAATATATAAGAAGTTATCACAAGGATAATATTTAAACAATTAATCAAATAAATTAAATTTAGAGAGCCACTTAAAAAGCATTGATATAAATGTATGAGTTACTGATCAACAGAGTAGAATAAAGATAAACTCACGTCAGTTATTCAGATTATCTCTCCTTGAGGAAAAGCTTTTTTCTTTTATTTGTAAAACAACATTTCTAAGAAAAAGCTTTTTTAGATCCTTCTGCACAGTTCTGAATTAAAGAGAAACATTGACTTTTGAAGCAAACAAGGTTGTTTTATTTTCTTTATCCTAGTTTTATCATTTTTTACTAAATCAGATTTGCATCTGGTTAAAAAAATAGAAGTTAAAAGTGTCTAAAACATTTTGCATTTTGAAACAGCTTTTATTTCATAACTGATTATCAGAACACTGTTTTCCAAACCTTTGCACTGCCATCAGTTTAGCATCACGCGGTTATTAGAGTATAAATATAAAATTCCGATTGAAAGTGTTTCATGCTGAGCTGAAAAGGCCACAGATAACTTTCTCCAGCTCTGATGTTGCTGCAAATAACCAAAGAATCAAATGTAAATAACCATGTAATGTGAAATTTCTCCCCAGAGCAAAGATTTAGAAAATAGTGTATAAATGAATCCCTGTTGCATTTTTTTTTTATGTTAGAGTTGGCAGTGGAACTGGATCCACTGTGATTAGCTGTTAGCTCATCTATCCTGCCATAAAGCTATGTACTACATGTAAGGTATTAGTATTTTACCTTTCCACCTAAACCCACATCAAAAGATCTGAACTATGACTTTAAGTTTTAAGTCAGTAGAATAAGTCACATCCTCAAACTGGATCAGTTCATGTCCAGTTTGACTGATCTGCTTTTTCTAGTTGCATTTAGTTGGAGGAGAGACGAGTCAATACGTAAGGTCGAGAAGAACTTTTTTCTTCTTAAATCGAATTTTGCTGCATTTCTGTCCAGGGCTTGAGTTTTATATCCCCAGATCAATTCTGTCTTTTCTTCAAAGGATGAATGAAAGTCTGGGCCAAGGTAATCGGTCCTGTCTTCACTCTGTTAAGGCTGTGCTTTGTCTTGTGGTGCAGCTGTTATGGATGTCTCCATCCGTGCAGCTGCTGAGGCTTATAGAGGTCTCTGCAAAGATGGAAAAACACAGTGCTCTTATTATAGACAACACTGTAGTCAGACAAAATGTGTGGTTTATTTTTTAAGTTCCTGGGAATGTTTGACTAAATAAACAAAAAAGATTCATGCAAAGACTACATCTACTTCCATCTTAACTTAGATTTAGCTTCAGCGTTGTGCTGGAGATCATAAGAATGAAGCTGGATTAACCTTCTGAATGTCTAAAAAACACAATAAAAGAACAAACATTTCTGTTCTTTTTTTTTTCCTAAAAGTGCCTCAGTTACCGTTTCTTTTATGTCTCGATTCCTTTCGTCTGGTTTGGCCCGTCAGTGCTGATGTCGATGGGACCTGATTTACGGAATCTCCAGAACAAAACTGAAAGACATTTTGTTTTACGGTAAAATAAAAAAATATCCCGTCACTTCAATTATACAAAAACCTGATGTTACATAAAATATTCAGGTGGTTTTCATGTCATTTAAACCACTTTACAAGTGCTCAAGATCTTGTTCAATCACAGACCTTCAATGCTGGATTGCTCAGTATTTGTGTTTGCTTGTCCTTGTACTCAATAATACACCTTAATTAGTGAACAATGTTGTTTTTTTTTTCTAATTAATCTACATGTTTTGGTTTGTAGAAAATCAAACTCTGACTGACCTCAGTAAGTACTCATTAGTTTAAGATGCTTTTTCTTCAAGACACGTGGCGCGATGATCAATCAAGAGCAGCAGTCATCCTCTCCCTTCCACTGCTGGAATATTGACGAATGATGACTTTTGAAATGAGTGATGGATACTCCAAAAGGCACTTAATCTATAGACCCACTTGTTAGCTGTCCATGTCATTCAATGTCAAGAGCTTTAAATTAAACATTTTTACAAGCACCAAACATCAGTCTGATGATGCGCAGGATGGTTCTGACAAATTTAGAGATTCCACACAAGCTTCTTTTTAGTGATAAGCTACAATTGATCATATTGCTTTGAGTAAACTGTATTTCAGGTGATGATTGCTGGTAAACAGCTCCCTGGTGCAGGGTCAGTGACAGCAGTCCAAGACATTGCTGTGGATGGAGCTTTACAGCCTGGACATAGAGCTCTGTGAAACGAGAATCTCATCTGTTAGACAAACAAAACGATGAAATACACAAATTAAATGGTTAAGAGATGTAGGGATTAACTGTATTCCAGCACATTCAGACAAAAGTGGCAAACTTGAGCTTCAACGGTGTGAAAAAGCCTCTTCTCAGGCCAGATTAGTCTGATTTGTTATGCAGTACTCGAGCATTTAGGACTATCCTGTGTTGCGTGTCGCTTTCTCATGTTGTCTGCTGTTCCTCCGCTAATTTTTCCTCCTCGTCTCCCCGTATTGTCAATGACTAAGGTTTTAATGATTACATCTGGCGGTACCACAAATTAATTCCTGCCTCTCTGGCAAAAAGCTGTTCTCCACCTGATTATGCAAAGCAGCCCTACATTCGCTCCCTTTGAAGTGGAGGCAAAGCTGCTTAGAGATTCTCCCCTTGAGGAAACACTGCAATATGGAGAACATCAACAAACCAGAGTTCATACAAAGGTCAGCAATATATTTAACCCCGATGAAGCTCCACTTCATCGCCGCATCTCGCCGCTCAGAATTTCGTCTTGCCGTTTTGGGTGGTGTGATGAGACGCCTTTATCTGACCAGAGTGATTTTTCTAAGATGTGCAAAAGAAGAGAAAAAAAGTAGGGCAGTTTATAAAAATAGCTATATAAGTACACCAAATATTGCTTGTGTCTATATGGCCAAAAAGTAGAGTTGGATGAAGCTCTTGCAGCTCCCCCATTTCAACAATCATACAGCATCATCTCTGACTCAATCTCATGAGGTTTCAGAGAATCATCTCACATTTGAGACTGGGACAAGAGTTTTCACACCTAAATGCCTTCACAGAGGCATATTTTGTCAGCCTGAAATGCTCGAAAGGTAAACTGGAGTCTGCCTGCATTTATTCTCGTTGCAATTTCGTTGTTGATCCGAGTATTTACAGATTAATGAAAAGCTGCAACGCTGCCATAAAACTATGGCTACTTTTTTTTTTTTTTTTTTTTTGCTCAAGCATGACAGAAGATCAGTCCTTCAAGGTAATGACCCTATACAAGTGATGATACTACTGTGTCAGTCACACCAGAAGGAGGTGGTGTGCAATAACAGGTCTGTCAAATGCAAGATTACTTACAGTGAGAATTAAAACGCGTGTTCTTTTCAACTAAAATAATCCAGGAAAGATGAAGAGGGAGGAAGAATGAACTTGTGTGTTAATCATACTGATAATGACTCAGACGGAAATATTTTCCTTCATTACGAGCATGAATTGAAATACTGTTGGGGCCGTTTTTATCGAAGTAGAAGCAGAACTGTCATGGACGTTCGCAAAAACAGTGGAGAACATCTCCAGTTTTCATTTTGCCTTTTCAATTTTCAAACACTGATAGAAGAACTTCAGCAAGGCAGCGTTCAGTCTCACAAACAAAAGTTAAAATCTTCATGTATTTCAGGGTGGATCATAAAAGTATAAAAGGAGAACCAGAAACGTGACAAAGAAACTCAACAAATAAAAGTCCAAACGCTCAGAAAACTCAGCAGATTTGTAGCTGCAGGCCCTGCTGAACCAGGAGACACTGAAACCACTAAATAATATCAGAAATAAACTCTTTCTTTTAATTAAACTGTTTGTTTTCACTATCAAATCTCAATGAGATCAAATGTGTCTTTTTTGAAGGTGAAAAAAATGGACTTAAATTGCTTAAGTGTATATAGAATAACATCAGCAGACTTTAGCTTCACTTCCATCATGAGGTATAAAGAAAATAATCTAATGGGTTTCTGTCTTTCTGAATTACGTCCAGGCTGAGTGATTCTTACAGGATCCTGCTGTGTCAGAGATCAGTACAGCTTCAGATCACGTCACTTTATTTTATCTGTTCTAAGTGTTCATAATCTATTTAATAATAAAAAGCAGATTTTTTAAATGATATATGATAAAATATACTGTTGAAACATAAAAAATGCCTAATTTACTTCTTCTTTTCTGAAATAGAAGTGAAGCGTAGAATCCGGCTGTTTTCCCAACAGAATCTCATATTTATTTTTTATGACGTATTAAATTTATTTGTAACTGAGAAACATTTAGATGAATGTATTATTATAGAACCATAAAATGGGAAATTTGAAGCCATGAAAAATCAAGCAGTAATTTAGACTTAGATGTATGTCAACATTGTGTTTTTAGGATTTTCTATCTTCATTTCTTTTTTATTTTATCTTCATCTCACTTTCAAATAAAACATGTAAAACATAGCAGCAGATGAATAAAGCAGTAAAGCTTTCACTCACGGCTTTTCTTACATCTTTAAAGATACGATGAACTCGTTAGCAAAAGAGTCGTTAACGTTTGGGCTGTATCCGTATCTGTAGTTCTGATTTTGAACTCTTAATGAATAAATAGTTTGACCTGTCACTCTGTTTGATCTGTTGTCAGGGTCTTTCCATTTCTGTGGCTGCCAGTTGCCCTACTTAAATCTTTTTTTTTTTTCATGTAACGTGCAGATGCTACAAAACAGTCACACTGGTCCAGTTTCAGGCTCGACAGCGAACCAGTGAGCTGAATTTAGCTATGAAGAGCCACAAAGTGGAAACAACCTGATTTTGGTAACATTTTCCTGCAGATAAATCACCACCTGCATCACCTTTAACACCGTCACCTCATTTCCACTCTGTCACTTGCTCTATTGTTATACTATTAATTATATGCATTCAGTAAAAATAAATAAGTCTAATTGCAGGAGGTAGGAATGAATGACTGGAGTCGTTTTTATTTGTTTGTGAAGTCTCAGCACACAAACAAAAACAATCATGAACAGCAAATAACTGCAGCATTTACAGTCCTGCAATATTTTAGTGTTACAGTGTTCCAACTGCAATATTTCTGACTTTTAAACAACCTGACATCTTTACATTTAAGTGTCTGAGCAGCTGCAGACGCTGCACAGAGTTTTCGGTTTTATTTGCATAGAAAGTAAAACCCTATTCTCTTCTCCTAATCCGAGACAGAAACATGGGTCCCCAGGTCCTGCCAGGCTGAGGGATCACCAGAATGCCAAGTCTGTGGTGGTGAGAGGACACGGCGCCGCTCAGGGGAGGTTCATGTGTCTGTCCATCAGCTGAGTAAGAACTAAATGTAAAATATTGGGATAAAGGGCTGGAAATCTCCTCCCGCAGATCTTCAAGCTCCGCTTCAGGAAAGTCTCTCAGCACCATCTCAACGACAGCGCAGTTCTCGAAGCTTGACAGTGTGCAGGTTGAATAGACCACAACACCCCCTCGACGCACTGCAGATAGTGCAGACCTATAGGGAGCAAGCAAACACTGCACTTTATGAAAAGAGTCTTTAAAATGACACAGTATCGATTTTACACACTGTACAGCTTCTGCTTTACACCTTGTTTTCATCGTTTGAGTTCTTTAAAACAGAAATAAAATAGATTCTAAACTAATTCGGCTGTAATGCTTTAAATAACTCTGCAGATGTGACATGCAATCATCTCACATGCAAACGTCTTAATCGCTAATTAGAACCAAAATGCTGTTTAATGTGTTGATTGATAGAAACAGATGTAGCTGGTATTTTCTGTGTGATAGCGGTCTTACATGAGGAGCTGAGCCTGCAGCTCCGGTAGTCTGTCTCTGTCCTTCAGTCTCTGTTCCCCCTGGTGTCTGCTGCCAGAGTACAACCAGCTCCTGTCATTAGAACAAGGAGCATCAACTAAAACCTGGAACACACAAAATCAAATATGAGAAGCTCTGATTAGGACTTTTTATTGTATTTTGTGTGTTTTTATCACCTATTCAACACTTTGATCTCATCTTTGTCTGATGAACTTTGTTTGTTTTTCCGGTTTTGTTTGTATTTGCCCCAAATTCTTAGACACAAGACACTTTTGTCACACTTTGTTTTAAATTAGTCTTTAATTCTTCCATGTTTCCAGTCTGGAAACACTGATTCATCTGCAGATTTAGACTTATGTAGACGTATGTTTCAGAAATGTCATTGTTTTTCCTCAGACTGATCTGAAAATAAAATAAAAGGCATCAATTCACCTCTATTTCTGGTACGTTTTACAAAATCTGAATATTCAGACGCTAAATGAAACTGTTTCTGTTCTTATCTGTTTATTTTCTCTCTATAACATCAAACATCATTATAAACAGCCTCAGAGAGTTATGATTCTATCATTTTTGCCAGCAGGATCGCAGAATCCTCCCACAAATCTGTCTCTAGAATCCACATCACAGCCAAAATGCGGCTTCTGTACAATCTGTCAGGACTCCAGCTTTTCCTACTGTTCACACTCGACACCACAATCATGTTCTGATTTTTCCTTTTGCAATATTTTGCTTTATTATCAGCCGCTTTGAGTTCTGTGATTTCCTCCCAGCCATTTGGCAGCTTCATCTCAATTCTTATTTTAAATAAACTCTTCTCTGCTTTATTAGCTTCTGGTCAAAGACTTGCTGTTCTTATTTATCTGGCCTTGGAAAATAAACATGCATCACCCCTAATTTGTTTGATATATAGAAGGAAAATTCAATTACAAATTCCCTTAAACATAACCAGAGCTTCTTACCCACCTTGTCATAAAAACCCGCCTCACGGTCCCCAAAAGACCGTCCATCCTGCGCAGACACAATCACTCTGCTGTTTAGTGAGTGAGGAAGAAAAGACTCCAGGGTTTTGGTCAGCCAGGCCCGTCTGTGAGGGTCCGGTTCATTACAGCAGAGAAGTTCTGGAGCACGGAACAGGCAGAATTACTGATTACGCTGGTAAATAAGGTCACAAATAGGTTGTTCGTGATGGATAAAAATATATTTTGAATGAATTGCAACAAGAAAAAGTGAATTTTTATATGATGTTATTGGATAAAGTTCTTGTCAAACTCGTGAATTTTCACATTGTTTTTCTACTTGTTTGGTGTTACAACAACATTCTGTTTCATTTCATGGTCTTTTTATTTTATTTTATGTACCTTCTAATAACTTTTTACATCATATGACAATCCAAATTCTTTGAAAAGTTTTTTTTTTTTGTTTACCTGGAGTTGCAGTCTGCATTATGGCTACAGCTTTGCCCCCAGGAGCAGAACAAAGATCCAAAACCTTGTCCCCGTCTCTAACCTGCAAAGCCAGAACTGGAAGCAGGGAGGCAGCATTCAGGAGGTAGTACTCCTTTAAGCGACCCGGTCTGTGAGCTGGAGAAGGAAATCGCAGAGGATGTGGGTGGATGTAACACTGTAATAAAGACTGGGCTGAACCGAGAGTGAGCTCAGACTGAGAGTTCTGACCGGCTGCATGAGGGGTGATGTCAGGAGGGGGACTGAAGACTTCAGGAGGGAACTTTAATAAGTGCTGAGCTGACAGAACGTCTTGTTCTCCTCTGCATTTACAATTAGACACAGAGGAGGAAACATTACAAGGCAATGAAGAGACATCTGTTTGAGGCAGCAAGCATGAAAAGCCCAGGGACTGAAGATCCTGTCTGATATCCGTCACATTGCTGAAGCGGTTTAACATGACCCCATAAGACCAGGACTGGGGGTCAAGGAGAACAGCTCTGCAAGACAAAAACATTCTCAATAAAAAAAAATAAAACTCTCAAAACCGTCTTTAAAATGCAATAAAACTAAATAAATACAAATCACCTTGTTGACGGCCACAAGTCTCCAAGCTCCTCACCGTACTGGTTGTCAAAGTGCTGCAGGACCTCTGAACATGGACGTCTCTGTTTTCTGCTTTTTCTTCTTACCTTTTATAAAATATTTACAATTTAAAACAGTTTCATTTTGATAGAATTCTTTCAATTGTTCTTCTCATCTTACTGATCTGGACTTTTCTATCTTTTTTATTGCATCTCTTAGACCTTGACTAAATATAAATCTACAATAACAATAATACATTTAACAATAAATAAAAAAAACAATATTAAATCTGTTCTAATGTATTTTCTACTTCACAGTTTGCTTAATGTTCAACTGGAAATCTTAAATCGCTTGATTCAGACAGAAAGTCTTATACAGCAACGACCCCTGGTGGAGACTGAGGCAAAAACACTTCAGGAAAATTAAAATTTCGATTTGGGATAATTATAAAAATAGCTGAATGTTGCAAATATTCAGTCTATTCAGAACAATATCCCTGATGGTGGGCAAATATATAAATATACAGAAGAGGCTTTCAATGTTAATTATCATATTAGGTCAGAATTAGACAAATATCCGTTTTACCCCCTTATAAACTGAACAGGAGCTCATAAATGTGTAGAAACGATCTTATTTAAGATCGTTTTATTTATTGTTTATTGATTTAAATAAATTTTATGAAAGTGCATGTTGCAGGTTATGTTTCAGAAAATATTGATTAAAGTTTAAAAATAAAAAAACAATCATGTTGTAATCAGAACAAGACAGAAATAAACAGATGAACTATTAGACGTAAAGCAAATAAAATAGTTTCTTACTTTATTTGCAGATTCTTGTTGTTTAACGTGCAGGAAATCATCACCCGGAGAAGTAGGACAGTTACACGAGGACAGCCACCGGGGACGTTTCCGTCTTATCTGCCTCAATTCAAGATAAACTTTCCTCCACATTTTTCAAAGTCCAAATTCTGACAGTCTTTAAAATTAAAAGCTTGTAGCGTTTGATTAATCTGATCCTACAAATATTAGTAAATGAACGGGACGAGTACGTTCTTCAATTTCTTCCCCCTCGTTACACAACCAGTTTTATAGTTCCACCTTTGGCAGGAAATGAAACGGGCAACAAAATATGGATTAAAACTAAGTTCATGCTTTTTCTAAACTTGGAGAAAAATTGTTATTTTAAATTGAAGTAAAAACGAACAGTTAACAAGTTTTTTTTTTTCTAATGTTTTATTTATAGGGTTGCATTAAATTACAAAAAGTGGCAAAGGGCACAGTGACGTTTATTTTTATTCTGGAATTAGTTTCTCTTGACATATTGTTAAATTTATATTGTTATAAAATCTGGACCTATGGATTTATGGATTTGGTACTTTGAGCTCAAATTAAAAGCTCATTGACATGGTGTTGTGTCGAAATGATCCCCATTAAAATCTGACCATTGTGTTGAATTACTTTATAAAATACATTTTGTTGTAGAAAAAAATAAAACATCAGGGTATTTGCGACTGGTGTTAACTATTCAGTAGAGCTTGTGATTTTATTTTCTTTAAGAACAGAGAGGAAACAATATCTAATTATGACACTGTAAATTGACCCCTTGGTGTTACTTTTCAAATTAGTTAAAATAAAATAAAGGCTAAATTTGTCAGTGATAAATATGAAACATTAAACTTCAAAATAACCTGAACTCAATTCCAGACGTTTTAAATCTGTGTCAACACGGTTTTATACTGAAAACCTGATGTTTGTTGAGTGCCACAAACAAAGATAGATTGAAATATTCTCTGTAACAAATATTTAGTGCTTTTTTTCTTCAAAGAATAATAAACAACACAGAAACAAAGACAGACATGAAGAGTTAAATGTTTCACTTCTTTTATTGGCTGCATTTTGCTAACAAAAACCTTTAACTGAATACAGTATTTCGGAGCCTTCATTATTCTCACATCATTAGATTGACAACCTTTCAAATAACACTAATAAGATTAACAAACACATTGATCTGAAATCATTCGCTATCTCTTGTTAACATGTTGATGTGTTCTTGTACAGCAAATGCCAGATGGGATTTACATGGCGAACAGGATGAGGAATGCAACCATCAGACAGAAGAGACCCATAGCCTCAGACAGGGCGAAGCCCAGGATGGCATAAGAGAACAGCTGCTGCTTCAGAGAAGGGTTCCTGTCAACAAAACAAAGACCAGATGAGATGAGGTGAAGATCAAGAAAGTGAAGTGATGTCCTTTATTTCACAAAAAAAGGGTAATGCAGAATCTAATGCAGAGAAGCTTTTACTGTGTGTCACCTAGATCTAGACCTAGATCATTCTACTCAGTTCTCCAAGTTAGGAACCTTCTTAATCATAAAAAAAAAATAATTTAACCTTTTGTTCATGTAACTCAGTGACTAAATGACTAAAGTAACGAAAGGCATTTGTATTGTCTCAATAATTAAAACTTTAATGAATTACAGACCTGCGATAAAGTTCAACCCAATATAAAAGTTCTATGGTTTTTTCGGACCAGCAGAATCCAAGAAAACTGATAGAAAAGATTGTTTCGTGTTAGAAATATGAAGACAAGCCAGACATCTTACCTAGCATATCCAATAATAAGGCTGCCGAACACTGTTCCAATTCCAGCTCCAGATCCGGCCACACCCACAGTTGCTGCTCCGGCTCCAATAAACTTTGCAGCTGTGTCGATATCGCGGCTCACAGCGCTGGTCTGGAATCCTCGCACTGCCACCTGCTGCTGGGAGGCTGAAACACTCAGTGGTGCAAGGAGCGAAGAAGTCTGAAATATAACGAGATGAAAGTAGAAAATAAATTACTAAATGATTTCCAAAACAGTTGGAGTGGAAATATGAAATATACAAGCTCAATCAAACCTGTGGATTGTTACTTATCTTGTAAGAGGAATTTTATGTGTAGAAAGAAGTATAATGAGATGTGCTACAAAGAGAAAATACTTTTACCCTTAAAATTTATTTTCATCTGTTCTGGTGAACATTAGTGCATCTCACACACTGATGCATAAGTGCCAGTGGTTTCATATATTGAATAGATTCACCTGCTAATCCCAGAATTACTTCCCAAAACACCTTTTAATAAAAACTTTTATCGCCTGTTCACAGAATAAAAACAACTACCTGTAACATTCTTCTATACAAACTTAGAGCTTTACATATCAATTAATGTGTAAAACAAATGAAAGAACATTAAAAAGTAAAATAAGGAAAAAAAACCATGATATAATTTGTAGTTGTTCATGAATGTACTTGCTCACCTCTGCTTTCCTGCTGTCTGACACCACTGCTGCTGAAAGTGGTCTGTACAGCACCCGAGATCCAGCACGGACCTGCGTTAAAGCAACAAAAACAAGAAAATACGTTTTATACTTCTGTCTGGACTGAATCCATCTGTTCAATTATAAGGAGTTTTAGGAGAACATGTTCCAATCTGCAGTGTTTGAATTAATTCATCCTGAACAGCCAAGTTAGTATGATGAACTGGGCCTCTGGCAGCTATAAAATCGTAAAATGTAGATTCTGTAGAAGTATACAATCTTATAATCACTGATTATAACTCCTTATGGTGACACAATAGACAGATATGGATTTGTCCGGATTGAAAGTTTGACGTCCTTGTAGGTGGGACACCAGCTGACAGGGTCAAAGACATCTACATGGCTAGACTAGCTCAGTATCACTGTTAGCAAGCTAATTGTAGCTTCTGGCGGTTCGGAAAGAGCCTATATTTTCTTATTTCTACCAAAAGTTGCGGGTTGTGATTTGTAGCAGGGTAAAGTTAGCATTCATTCATTCATACAGACTGACCAGGGAGGGTGTGGAGACGAACTTAGCACAGGCATACATCACGACGAAACGTCTAGGTCAGGTCAAGCACAGCAGCAGGCGAGTATCCACTATCTGCAAAAACAAATAAGACATATAATAACAAGGTTTAATTCAACTTAGGGTGTTAACTCGATTTCAGAATAAAAAAGACGAGACCGAGTTAAGCGGTAGACATAAGGTCATAATAATCTACAAAGAGCGACCAATGTTGTAGAAGTCAGCTAGATGCAAAGTTAAAGAAAAGAGCAGCGTATATTTACAGAAAAACTAAATATACCAAGTAAGAGCTTTATGTTTTACGCCAACACGGATTTTGACGGTGACGGTTACTCACCGGTCTAATGTAGAGGTCGAAAGCAAGAGACAGAGTGCGCATGCGCAGGATTCTAATTCTCTGGATGAGTTCATCAACAGGAAAAACTTGCTGCTGCCCCCAAATGTTCATTTATGTAACTGCAAATCTATTTGCTTTGCGAGTTTTTATAAGAATGAAACGTAGATGATGTGCAGATTGAAAGATTTTGGCTTAATTTGTTACTTTTTTGCCACTTGTAATGAAAAAAGCAGCTAATGGACATTTATATGGGTCAAATAATACTAAAATTGAGACTCCTCCTTGATGAGTTAAAAAGAAGAAAAAGTGAATGCAGAGCAGGAGAAAAGTGAAGAGAAAAATGACATTTAAACCTTCTCTTCGCCTGTTGGGGCAGCAGCATCAGCGCAGACAATGTAAATAGACGTAATAAACTCATAAAGAAGGCTGGTTTCATTCTGGGGACTGATCTGGATCCTCTTGAATTGATTGTGAAAAGGAGGAAACTCTAAAAATGTGTGTGTTTCAATATCAGGGGTTATGGAACAGTCTGTCTGATTATATAAAAGAAACTAAAATCAAACACCAGTTTAAAATAATATATAAAACACTAATTCTAGATAAATACAAAGAGGAAGAGCATCAGCAATAAATACACACACACACACACACACACACAAACAAACAAATAAACAAAAAAAACAAATAACTAAATAAATAAATGAACAAACAAAGGGGGTGTCATTTTATATAAGCTTCTTTGGCTTTAATCACCAAAAACGTGTGTTTATTTAGTTTTGTCATGTTTTTGCTTTTCTTTCAGTTTATTGTGCTTGTTTTTTTATCTGTAAGACGTGACTGGTGTATTTTAGGATTCACCTTTTCAAACATGTGAGAAAATGTTTTGGTGAAGGTGGAGCATGTTTGAAACAAAAAAATAATACAAATATACAATGATATGTGTTGAAAGTAAACAACCGAATCATTATAATAATATTAAACATAATAAGAAACCTTTGACTTTAAATCTATCAAGCCAGACCTTCCTGAAATCTTTGAAACTGGTCTTCATCAGTTCTTATGGCTTTTTTAAAGGTCAGATTTTTTTATATTTCGTTTTTACTAGTTTACTGTTTTTCTGTACAGTTCCTTTGTCTGACCATGGCAATGTTCTGAAGAGTATAAGAAGTATAAGAGTATAAGAAGAGATAAGACCACAAGATGGCAGTATCATATAATTTATTGGTATTTCTAAAAAATTGGAAGAAACAAATGTATATTTTTTCTTCTTCATGTTTTTATTATTATTATTATTATTATTATTATTATTATTATTATTATTATTATTATTAAATGGTGGTAACCTAGCCATCTGCCCCAGGGGACTCTGACACAGGCGAGGCCGCCTCTGACCAACATTCCAGCTCAGACATGGCGAGTGAGGTGTCTTGCCCAAGAACACAAAGGCAGCCTGATCAAGTCAGCATGAATTGGTCCGAACATTGCAACCCTCCGATTATTGAACAAGCTGCTTTACATCTTCAGAAATTTGTTTCATTGACATAAAATAAATGTTAAATAAATTAGATTAATTAAAACAGGACGTGTCTGATTGAACCTGAGAAAAAGCGCACAGATTTTTTATTGGTTTTTTTTAAAAAAAATCAGTAAAATCAAAGCTTAGAAATTTGGATGTTATTTGAGTGAATTTCCAGCTGCAGATAGTTGCGTCACTGCACCGTGTCCTTCATCTTTGAAACAGATGCTGCACGCGGATGAATTGTAATTGGATGCGTGTGTAGAATGTTGATGTGGTTACAGTAGCTGCAGGTGCGTATAGGTTTGTTCTTGTAGAGCTGCAGCTGGAGGCGCACCCCAGATGTTTTATTGTCTGTGTATTTTGTTCATTTTCACCGTGTTTTTAAGGTCCCTCAAATAAAAAGACTACCGTGTGTAAAAACTGAAGGTGACATTTATTTTAAATCACCATTTTCATCCACCACTGAGTCACTTTCCAGCTGGAGCTCATGCAGATGTCCCTCGAATATTCTACACGCTCTGAAATTATCTTCTTTATTAAAATCAAATATTTATGCTTTGGCTTTAAAAGGGCTTTCCCTGTTCAAAAATTCATGTCTGGCAGCCCCCTCAAAGCGAGCTCCATTTGGAGATGCGGAAGGGAGATTCCTCGGCCCTTCCAGTCATACAACCCCCTCCTCCGCTGATGGCACCATTACGCACCACCATAATAAACGGAGACGTGACTCTTCGAGGCGAATCCCTGCCGACGTCACTCTGTCCCTTATAAATAGGCTGAGCAGCGACTGTGATCAGACTCAAGCAAAACCGCCTTTTGGACCGCAGGAACTTTTCAAAGCAGGGATTACTGAGTAGCCTTCGTTGGATTTACTCACCAGCTCAGAGTAAGTCACTTATACGAGATTTGGAACGTTTGGTTTGACTTTATGTGTTGAGTTTATTAAACACGTGGCCAAAACGACGTTTTAAACATTTTACTTCACGAATTGTAGTGATAAAGGTTTATGTAAAGGCAGTGGGATTATGTTCAGCTGTAATCAGAGGACCACGTTTACATTCTGTAACAAAGGACCGCATATTTACGCACGGCTCATCTGTCCACAGATCCTTCGTATCGCCACGATGACTTTGAACAAGGGGGACAAATTGCGAAACATGGACAAGAGGAGAGGGAGCGTGCCCTTCCCTATGAATCTACCCAACCTACACAGGAGAAGCATGCCCGTAGATGACCGGGACCTGCGCGCCACGATGCCCCAGACCGGACAAACCGACGAACTGTCCAACCTTCTGCGCTGCACGTCCTACTCCCCGAGCGAGCAGCACCGGGGCAGCTGCGCCTCAGACTCGTCCGACTCGGTGATTTCCACCGGAAGCGAGACGGACTCTCAGGTCTATAAAGTGGTTCTGCTCGGGGAACACGGGGTCGGCAAGTCCAGCCTGGCGCGCGTCTTTGGAGGAATTGAGGATGCTGGTCACGACTGGGATGAAGCAGGTAAATAGTGATGCTGAGGATGAGTCATCATCCCACATTCACCGACACACACTTAAGACTTTCATTGATAGACAAGGTGTGACAATTCAAAGGCTGCTTTTTGTGTTTAAATTGACTTTAAAAAAAATATTTTTTTTGTTTTTTTTAGAAAAAAAATGTAATAATTGAAAGTAAACATCTTCAGGGTGTTAAGTGTTTATTACATTCCTGAAAAAAATAACATTCACAAAAAAGTGAAATAATGCCTTGTAAAATGTATTTCCAAGACATAAAAACATCCTCATTACTTCTTTATTAAAGGGCTCACATACAGTTTTTAATCCAGTTCAACCTTTTAGTGATGCAGCCATCAGAAACACACCCAAAAACATAATGTTTAGGGAAAATACAGCCTGCTGCAGATTTAATGAGTAGCAAACAAATGCAGCACAATCATGAAGCAAAAACACACAGACAGTGAATAAGTTCAGAAAGAGAATCTCTGCTGCAAATTTGAAACTCAATATCTTTTTTCCCTTCAGGAAATACTTATGACAGAGCTATTGTTGTGGATGAAGAGGAGGCTTCCATCGTGTTATATGACATCTGGGAACAGGTGAGATATATTATTAATGCTGCTGTGCTTTCCCATTGATGGATATTGTATTTGTTAAAAATTGAGTTGGACAAACATTCATTTGGAATGTGTCTCTTTCCTGAAGGATAACAGTCAGTGGCTGAAGGAGCAGTGCATGAGGATGGGAGACGCTTACATCATCGTGTATTCAGTGACTGACAAGTCAAGCTTCGAGAAGGCATCAGAGCTCCGTATTCAGCTGCGTCGAGCCAGGCAGTCTGAGAACATTCCCATAATCCTTGTGGGCAACAAAAGTGACCTGGTGCGGTCCAGAGAAGTCTCTGTAGATGGTAAGTGAAAATCTGTTGACATTAAGTTACAATGAAAATCCATAAAACTAAATAATTTTGCAGTTTTAAAAAACAATTTTTTTTGCACATCTCTGCTTTGTATCATCTGCATACCTCCTCTAATCCCCCTCTCCTTGATTGTTTTAGAGGGAAGTGCATGTGCAGTGGTATTCGACTGCAAATTCATCGAGACGTCTGCATCCCTTCACCACAACGTGCAGGATCTATTCGAGGGCATCGTCAGACAGATCCGCCTGAGGAAAGACAGCAAGGAGGAGAACGCGCGTCGCATGGCCAACTGCAGGCGCAGAGAGAGCATCAGCAAGAAGGCTAAACGGTTTCTGGGTCGCATGGTTGCACGCAAAAACAAGAAGATGGCTTTCAGGCAGAAGTCTAAGTCTTGTCATGACCTCACCGTCCTCTGAGTAAAGCGAGAGACAGAAAGACTGTTGTTTTTTGTTTTTCCCTTTGACCTCTGAAGACCAGATCCTGTGTGTGTTTTAACACTAATCCTAAAGGACTAATCGAGCTGTACAGAACATATTTTAGGGTTTTTTTTAGGCACAAACCAAAAGCAAAGACAGGATGGAACTAAGGTCATATCATGATAATTTTGCAAACATTTTATTTGATCTTCTGCCTTAAACATTTTGCCATCATAATATAATTCTTTTGTCTAAAAGATCCCGTATCTTATTTATAATGAGCTACAGAGATTGCCTTGCTGTTGTGTTGTTGTGCTCCTTTAACTAAGGGGATTGATGTATATACTTTAAAGTATGAATAATGTTGAATGCAACCTACATCTCATTATTCTAATCTGTAGGGTCACATTAGGTCATCTGGAGGCATATTTACTTGAAATGTGGTGCGCGGGTTCGTGCCTTGGCCAAGTTACTGCAGACTACTCAAAACTTCTGTTATTCTCTGTTACTCAAAACATTGAATTCAGGTTGTGAATGTATGAGAAAAGCAATAAGTTATACTAGTCTTGTGAACTTTGACATTATTTGAAAATTCTTTGTTTACATTGAGTTTCTTTTTCAATAAAATCTGAAATCAAATGCAGTGTTTTTTCTCTGTCGTTGTTCTTGAAACGCGAGAATTACTCCGAGAAGAGGTGTTTTCTTGGTAAATTGCGTCCTCATGAAAATTCATTTGATTCTATCAGTGGAATGGAACCACACTGACCATTGGTTTTAAAGAGGAAGGAAATAAGGTAGTTAAGCATGTTTCTTCTCAAAGCGTTAACCATTAATCCAACCAAAGAGTACAAGTACGCTGTTTTTCACCCAATTCAAACATCTCTCTCTGCTCCTGGAGACAACACACACATCATTAGGAGAAGGTAAGATGGAAATACTTGCGTTTAAAAGATCTGATTTCTAAGCGTTTGCACATTTTTCTTTCTTTTTCATCATCACCATCTGCTTTTGTTGAGCCGCACTTTAAAATGTATACATTTCAGACTCTTGAATTGTAGTTTAACTGTAACTCCAAACACCCTGCAAGTGAGTTATAACGTCTTTATCCTCAACATCTTTGTCAGACTTCCAGATGTGAGTGACATTTTAACTGGACTTTATTAACAGACAGAAGTTGCATTTCTGCCAACATCAGCTGGGGATTTGATGTTGCTTTAAAAGATTTTGTTGATGGTTATGAAAGAATTTCATGATGGTGAATCAGTAACGAGAGAGAATATGTGTTAATTGTTGGTTGGCTTAAAAAAAAAAGCGCAGACTGTCCCACATTTGCAGCATTTGTAGCATTTGCAGGGACACATGGCTGACAGAGACGCTGCACCGGTGCTCATCACAGCATTTATAGTGAGTTTTATCTGGTATATCGTGTTTATTTATAGAATAATAACAGTAAGTATCACTAAACACTTATTCTGTTTCACAGCTGACAACACTTGGCACATTTACACCATGCCTCGGGGTTAATGTTAAAATTGGTGTTCCCGAAAACTACGATGGGATTTTCCCCTGGTATCTAACCAAGGTAAGATACTTTGGTTTACTGGAAGTTAGCAATAGTATTTATATTTTTAGTAGTACTTTAAAACTAGTTTTGCCACTTTCAACAGTCTTTATTTTTTTCCTAATTCCAAATGAAAAGATTAATAAAAATAGACTTTGAAAATCCATATAATTGTATCATTTTTACCCAGAAATGTAGGTTTTCTTTAAAAAATGTGCATCAATAACTGGAAAAAAACAAACAAAACTTCAGCTTTTCTCCAAATAAAACATGTCAATACAAAAAAATAAACATCAATCCAATCCAAAACTGCATCTTGGTCCTTTTTATTTTCACCTTTTTTTCTGCGCTCAAGGTTGAAGATGTACGAACACGCTGCCTTCATCCATGCTCTATAATTGGCATGTTCACAGTGCTTTTCTGGCGTCTGACCCAGCCTCTGCTTTTAGTCCAGCTGGGCGGCAGGTGGGGTGTTTCATTCATACGTGTCACTCAGACGTAACTCCAAAATCTAGACTGCGCAGGAGTATATGTCTCTTTATTAAATGGCTTTATGGTGATGTCATTACATCTTGCATAAAATCTAATCATCCAATCTTTTTTTAAACTGAATGTCATTAATGTGCCTCATTCATGGCCTGTTTGAAGGATAATGAGCAGATTTTGTATTAAAACCTTTTCATGCAACACTGTTCGTCACAAACTGGCTCACTCGTTAGTTCTCCTATTTAGACGTATTCAATGATTCATTTTGTAAACACAAAGGCAAAGAAGCACCATGGATGGTTTTACTAATGGTTTTAAATTAATCATGAAGGTTCCATTGAACGGACTTCTATCACTGATCTATTATTTGTTCTTTTCTAACTACTTTCTTTACCTGATTTGGTCAAACATATAAGAAAGACTCCAGACAGATCGTCAGTCTATAACAGCGTTAGCACAAGACAAATTTAATCTTTTCTTCTCTGTATTTCTAATCACAGATTAATATCAAAGGTTTTTTTTAAGAAAATAAAAAATGAGCACAAGCACAAAAATAAAAAAAAACAGAAATGTAGATTTCTGCTTGATTGTGAACTTTGTATAGAAAAAAAAAATCTTGTAAGATGTTAAGGTTATACGAAAATGAGAAATCAGTCATCAAAGATGATAAATAACAAGTTCCTGCTGCAGGGAAAAACATATGTTATATTGTTTTATTGTTTATATATATATAAACAATAGAGTTGAATTTGTAAAGCTTGACAATCAGAACAAACCATGTGAACAGCATCATTTTTTCCCTGATGCCGCACTGATGATTTTATTCATGTTTTTTTCTTGATTACTTGGCATTTAACCATTATTGATACTTCATGTTTAAAAAATGAATTGATTTATTTGCATCCTTTATGTCATCAGGTGCATGTTCTGTTTACACATTTTTCGCCACTCATTCATTTATTCAAGTCTCTCTGTACCTTTTAAATAGAATCAGAGTTCTTGTAAGTATGAATCTGACATTGTGGTTGTCCTAAATTTAAACTGCCCGGTAATGATTTCTGGTTTGTTGGCACCAAACACTCTGCTGCGCTTGAAAAAAAAAAAGACTTTTCATGTTTTTTGTTTTTTCTTCCTCTGTGTGATCATGAGAACAGTTGAAGCACAAGCAACACAAACAAAGCTTCTACCATCATAATGCAGTTATAATTTATTCCAGTTGGTTTCCAAACATTTTTTGTACCTCATTTTTTTCGAGTTTGACTGGGAATTTATGTGTTTTGGCCACTTTTTGTGAATATTGCTAGTATCAAACAGGCCAGAATGTCATTCCAGGTTTCTTTGGTGAAAGATGGTTATGGCAGAACAATAAAAGCAGCAATCACACCGAGGGTTTTTCAGACCCAGTCAAATCTTATTGTACAGTATCTTTTATTTTTTTAATGAACTGACAGTCACTATTTGTGCATGTTACTCCAAGGGCATAATCATCCTATGAAATGTATGAACACATTTCAAATTATTGCAACATCTGGGCACAACTAGGAAACAGCAGCTTGTAATGCATCTGCTTGCAACTATTTTTAGCTGAAGAATTGTACACAGTTTAATGAGCAACAGTATGCAGAGAGCCATGAAACATGAGCTTCCATCTTCTGATCCAGAGACAAGAAGAACAGCTGTAATAAATCTTTTTAATGAAAAATACAGCAATATTTGTAATGTTTTGCTTCAGGAGACTCATCACCACTGACCTGACACTGAATTCATAGACTGTTAGTAAAAAAATAAATAAATAAACATTGTTAATCAGTGATTTATGAATGAATGAATGAATGAATGAATGAATGAATGAATGAATGAATGAATGAATGAATGAATGAATGACTGCCCCGATCAGTCATGCTCAAATAATTATTGATTGCATATCTTCGCCTGATATTTAAACAGATTAATCTATTTATTAGGAATTAATTTGAATGTGAAAATTTGGATAGTTATTTGAGGTTTTTTCAAGAAATTGTTGCAATATAGATTTTATATTGGTCACATATCAGTATGAATTTCTGCCTAAATGTTTTTATGAGTCTGTGCTTTATTGTTTGTGTTTGGTTTGATATTTCATAAGAACACATTTGTTTCTGGATTTTTTTTGTTTTGTTTATTTTTTAAGCTGCAAAATCTTCCCAGTAATTACACCGACCTGCTGCTGACAGGAGACGATGAAGGGATATTTGGAGTTGATTCTCAGTTTCTGTTTGCTATAAAACCTCTGGACAGGGAGAAACAGCCATCTTACTCATTGCAGGTTGAGTCTTTGTGTCACATCATCATTTCTTTCCATCTTGTGTCTCATGTTCATGGTTACATAAAGCATCATTCCCTCTTAAAATTTGAATGACATTCTCATTGTAATGCAGCAAACTAATTCCAGCATTGTGTTTAATGTAATCTTTATTCTGCAGGTATCATTCAGACCATCAGGTGTCCAGAACATCAGATCTTCAGTGAGTCGTCAGAGCTTCACGGTTGAAGTGTGCGTCATTGATAAAAACGACAACGTGCCGACGTTCCTGGAGCGAAGCATGAGAGGCAGCGTACAGCTCGGACTCCTCAAAGGTAGAAGAACCTAAACGACGTGTGACAATCATAACATTTGTTCTGTGTTCTGGCATAGACATACGTTGAATTCTCATCATTAAACTGTGTAACACCATCGATTTTATTAATTGTTGTCTCTGAGTCTTCTGCATCTCTCAGGAATCACATTCATGCAAGTGGAGGCGCTGGATCGCGATGACCGAAACACCCCCCACGCTGAGCTGCGGTTCAGTCTGATGGAACAAACACCCAGAATCCCGTCCAGTCAAATGTTCTTCATCGACTCCATCACTGGAGAGGTTTCCCTCACTGAGGAAGGTCAGTCACTGTAGGGTAAGAGTCTATTTATAGATCTCTATCAGACAACACGTGATAAAGAATGTGGGTGAGTCTAAATGTAGGTGCAGGATCAATAATTCTGTTTCATTACATTGAAAGATCTTTTTAGTATTTCCTCTGGGTTTGGCTCTTTGGTGATGTTGGATGTTTTCATGTTCTCTCACCATCAGTTACAGCTTTTCCTTATTTTTCTCATAATCCTTGTCGTTTTCTGTTTTAATTTTCCAAGTAATTTTAATTTAAGTCATGGCATTAAATC
Organism: Pachypanchax playfairii; assembly: GCA_006937955.1. NCBI lineage: Eukaryota > Metazoa > Chordata > Actinopteri > Cyprinodontiformes > Aplocheilidae > Pachypanchax > Pachypanchax playfairii. Next base: position 1,987,263 of record SSNP01000050.1, read on the forward strand.
TTGATGTCATTCATTTTCTGCTTCTATCCAAAGTTTTAATTTTGGTTCAACTCAGTCATGTTTTTTTTTTTTGTTTTTTACTGTAGCGTTGTCCTCAATTCCTCTTCACCTGCAGCTGCCATTCATCTGTAATCACACACCTGGTTCTAACGATCAGCAATCAGTCTCCACAGTACAAATAGCTCTCTGGTTCAGTTCTTCTCGTTTCTCCTTCCTCACATGCCTCATGACTGGATTTATTTTTGTCAAGCTTTTCGGATTGATTCTGTTTCTCTGCTGCCTCCCTGCATTTGGGTCCTACAGCCACGCCCACATCAACACTTTTTTTTTTTTTTTCCCACAAACAGACATTATCAAGCTTGTTGCATTTTTAGAGGTCATGTTTCTCCAGATTTTCTCTGCAGGCTGCTCCAGCTGAGAGGTCATTCTGTGGAGTTTTAAAGCAAATGTGAGGCTCAGATCCAACAAACAAACGCCTCCAACTTTGTTCACTAAAAAGCTTTTTAAATATGATTTAATGTGTGATCAGAGTTGGAGTAACTGAATGCAGTATTAGTCATACAACTATTTATTTTTTTTATCATTCATTCTCAAAAGACCTACAAGGTCATGTACCATTCTCTATTTTTCTAATATTGGACTGAGTTTTGCAAAGTATCCAAAAATAAATCTGTTATAGAACGATTTTCATTCTTTTGCACATTGCAGTCCAAATTGTGTCTCGTGGTTCTTCTTCATCCTTTTCCGGGGTTTGTTGTGTACAGTCACGGCAGGATGCAAGTTTATTTGTGTTCTTGTCACACGATTACTTGTTTCCAAAATAAATTACGTACACTTCTAGTCTAAAAGCTTCATTTGAGATATTGGAAATCTGAATGAAATAAATGCAATTGATTAGAACATAATTCAAAAGGCATTCAACGTTCACATACTGTAAATATTCTGTGTGCTGCTTCTGAAGCTCTGGTGTTTCCCTTTGTTACAGTTTGACAGGAGCTGGGTGACTTTCACACTCGCTGGTCTCTTTTCAGCCCACACTGCTGCTGATTTCCACATGGCAAAGAGTGCTGAAAATTGCCTCCTTCATTCTCTACTTCATCTTCAGACTAGCTGAAACCAGTTTTGATTGCCTCTGTAGTGAGCTTTTCCTGTTCTGTTAGGGTATTTGATGAAAGCAGCACCCGAGTGGTTTAAATAAGCAAGGGCACGCTCACTTTTGGTTTCTGATGCCCCATTCATATGAAGATAACTCTGTTTGAAGCCTTCATTTAAGTATTTTTATGGGGTTTTTTTTCTACCTCTTCATCGTATTAAACCTCCCACATTAAAACAAGGCTCATATAACATTTATCACAGATGCAGTTGTTTAAAAATCTTCTGATTTTAATGGCGTCCCTCAGGATCCTCGACTCTGGACCCAGAGATGTGTGGCCGCTATAAGCTCTCAGTGATGGTGAAAGACATGGCTGGCAGGTCAAACGCTTTCTTCACCACTGGCATTGTGACGGTTGAGGTTACTGGAAACACCTGGGCGTCGCCCGACCCTGTGCGGCTTCAGGAGAATCTTCCAGGCCCGTACCCGATTCCCATCTCACAGGTGAGACGGCAAAACCTGATATTCACTAACAAAAAAAAAAAAGATTTTCTTCTACAAATGATGGAAACAGAATAAATCTATTCTAATGCCAGATTTTTGGTATTATAATCAAACACAGTCTACTCTACAGTCTGCACTGAATAAAGAACTTTATTAGTTTCTGTTTTTAGAGCTTCTCAGAACCTTTTAAGTGATCAAAAACTAAATTATTCATCCTGTTTAAATGCCACGAGTCCTTTTAAGCTTCTGACTGAGTCACTTTAACTTCCGTTCTCACTCACATCTATTCTAACATGTAAAGTGTTAATTTAATCATACTGTAAAGGAGGATGCAATTTATAAATAGATTCACTTTGAAGAATCTGTAATTGTTTAACTGGTAAATGTCATTATATTTGACCTATTAAAATCTAATTTTTTATTTTACATGCAATTGTTTTACTAAATAAATATCAACAAAGTTAAATAAATCAATATTTGGGGGGAGGGGTTCCTTTAAAAAGGTGAATTAATGCAAATGAAGCCTTGCGTTTCTTTAAATCACATTTACAGGTATCAAACAGAACTAGGAATCATTTTAGACACAGTCCAGTTCAGTTCTGTTCATATACCTGATCATCTAAAAGTAAAACTGGTCCCATATAATTTTTGGTTAAAATGCAACTCATAACTGTAAAGAAAAGTTTTTATATCTCATTAAAGAATATCGTCTGGAAACCTTCATCCTCATTTTAAAATGTGTGTTTGCAGAGTAAAAAAAAATGTTTTTCTCATTTAATGTTGAAAGATGTGGAAAGAAAGAGGAGCGAAGAAATGATTCAGACTCCAAATCGAATGCTTTGTGTCGATTCCGATAATCTCTGTTGCCACGAGGTACATGTGAAACCTCCCCCTCCTCTTGTTGTCTTCCACCTCCCCCACGTTCACCCTCTCATCTCTCCTGCTCCACCATCCTCTTCCACCCACAGAAAATGTGTGAATTTCAAAGTGCGGGTACGTTTAATAGATTTTGTCCTTTCTTTCAAAGGCTTATTTATATCTACAACAATAAAATATTCCTGTTATTATTTTGTAGGGTTAATAATTTTTGACAGATTTATTATAGATTTTAATATCAATAAATCTCATCTGTTTCTGATAATACTTCCATTAGCATGTTTGTTTTAATTCCTCATGTATAATGTGTTCAGAAAGTGAGACATAAAAGCTTCTGTTGCTCTTTTTCTGATCCAGATGAAAACAATTTACAGATAGTCTCTAATCCTAAACTCTAAATCACACTGAACCAGATGAGACTGATTTGGTGTTTACTCGGGGGAAGCCTACTTTCGCCCACACAGAGAAATCGTCGTGCTGAGCTCCGTGGGCGCCGGGACTAACTACTGTTATGACACATACAGAGACAGTCGTGTTAAAAAAAATACTCTATGCATCCCACCTCCCTCGCTGTTTTGTGTAAATGGAGCCGCTATGTCCACACATCCACTCAGCTGTGACACTTTGCATGTTGATTCTTGTCCATCGTGTGACAAGTTCTACACTCAGTCTGCTGCTTTTTTCAACCAATCAGATGTACAGATCAGTTCTGTGATCAGTTTCATTAATCAACATCTGGCTGAAATATAATTATTGACATGTATCATCTCTCTTGCGTTAATGTTCATTTCAATCTGTTTCTGATTATCTCAGACTTTGACTAAATACTACGTGTAAAAAACTGGGGATTTGTTGTCGAGTGAAATTTCAGGCTGAACCTTTAATGCACTTTTGCAGGTGACATTCCCTAAACTTCTGTTCAACTGTTCCTCAATAATTTTCACACAACTTGCTGTTAGAACAAGGAGCTGCAAAATTCACAACAGACATTTAATCCTTTAATCCACCAATAAATTCCTGGTTCCATCAGAATTGGTATTTAAACCGTCATATTCATCATGTTTGATATCAGTAAGAGGCTGGAAGAATGACAGAAAAGACATAGAAGTGGCCACATTCCATATTGATTACTGCTTCAACGCGTCAGATGGAACGGTCTGAACTTTGTCTGGACCTGAATCTTATTGAAAACCAATGGGATCAACTGAGTCACCGTGTAGAGACTCAGAACCTCAATGACTTGAGGCTTGCTCTGTGATGCCATGTCTCAATAGACAATAAGTCGACTTGTGAACAGCATGAGACGTCACTATTGATGCTCGAGGGGACATGACTCGTTACTGAGACATGTTTTGTTGTGGTGAACTCACCACTGTTGTTGATTTTTGTTTCATTAAATTATTTGAAATGAGGAAATTACCATCACATGCTTCTACTTAAATGTCCTCCTTTTATGATGTAACATCACTGTACTATGATCTTTTTACATTTTTTTTTTAATTTCCCCCAGAAGCCAAATAGTGAATAACACAATCATCAAACTACTTAAACACGAGCGGCTCATATGTCCATAAATAAGTCAAGGCTCTTAACAGCACTAGTTTGTCTGTTTTCACGCTTGAATAAAATGCTGTAAATAATACTGAGATTCTTTTTAATCTTAGAAACAAATGTTCTTAAACTTTTTTTGTGCATTTGGTTTGTAATTTTTAATACTGTAAGTTTAAGCATTTTTTTTCAGCATTTGCTAAAACTCCACATCAGCTCCACGAACACTCGTTGCCCTGCAGGTCAGGAGGCAACGTGTTGTGCAGCAGATTGCATGTTTAATGTCTTCAACTTCAATTTTATTTTTAATTCTTAAATGATGTTCTGAAAAATGCAGACAGTAATCATTCCATTATTGTGTTCCAGTTAAAGTCAGAATGTTTGATGTAGTTAAAAGAGGATCACTTGGTATCCAAAGTGCTGTAAACCAACATTCAATCTCTTCATGACAGCCAACATAATACTAGAAAAAGTCTTTTTTTTTTTGTCTTTACCATAGATTTGCTTTTATTTCTTACTGTTTGTTTCCATTTCCAGCGTTTGTTCACAAACAGAGTTGATCTTTGATGTATATGAAGTACTAGCCACTGGGGAGAAAATCCTCTACCATCTCAAACATAGACAAAAACCAAACAGATGATGTAATAAAGGACTTGGTCTGTAGCCTTAATCTTGTTTCTTTAAAGTTCTTAGACAGACTGAAAACCCAGAGAGGCCAGATGTCTCTGTTTATACAAAAGCACTGCTTTTGAAAGGCGACACCTGAAACTGAGGGACTATGTGACAGAGACTTGAGGAGATACACATGTCTGAGGTGTGTGATAGCTCCTGTCCTTGTTGGGTGCTGTTTGATGGCTACGAAGACCATTTCAACCATTCTACACAGCCTGCTGTCAAGGGTTGTAAAGCAGAGTGGAAAATCCCCTTTTAGCCTGTGTTGTTAGTTTTGGCTGCGCTCTCTGTTTCCCATCATTGCATTAGGTTGGTTTCTTGTCACACATAAATAAATGGTGGCTTAGCTACACCCATACCTTGAGCCCAAATGTTGTAAATCTTTAAAAGTTCATGATAAATTGTCTCATACACATCTTGTAATTATTCAAATTGATTGTGTTTGTGTGTATTTGCTGAATCAGGTCAAATGGAGTGGGAGTCAGGCAGAGTACAGTCTGGATGGAGAGTTTCCAGAGATGCTCTTCACTATCAGCAGAGAAGGTGTCATTTATCTCAATGCTCCTCTGGACAGAGAGACACAAGACCAGGTCTGCAGTTTAACATTGTCAACACATTATAAGGAATCCAGTTTGAAACCTTTAGGGATTGTATGTGCAACTCTGAATCAAATTGTGTTTTAAACCTTCAAGTTTTTGTTTTTTAACATAAAATAAAACCAATAAAAACTGTTACTAATGCTTTGTTATGATTTGCAGCTTTCACTTGCAAAACCCTTATATGTGTTACGCCTTCAATGAAGAGCAAGCTTAGTTTGGTTGATATGACTCGCCTACGGATGAGGATTATTTTATTTATAGGCAAAATTGAATTTGGCAAAGATTCCCTTTAAATTTTATCAGTCTGAGGATTGTTATGTGTGAAAGGATTCCAAATTAAAAGTCCATTTATTGGCACTTTTATGCACAACCTGAGTTGGATCAGTGAACACTACATACTGGAACAACTACGGTACTTATAGTATGTTGCTAAAGAACCAGAAATAATCTTAGCTACATCTTTAGATGTTAAATAAATGCTAAGAACATTATTTTTCTCTTCTGCAGTGACCCTTTAAAATAACTTTGAAAATCTTCATGTCCTGTCATTTCTTTTAGGCACATACCCTGCCAACACTGTTTATCCAGATACTTCACTAATATGTTGTAGTTTGTAGTTTTACTTCCTAAAATAACTCATAAAATGTCTTGACTTGGCCACATCATCAGCTGACAATATTATTCACTTTTGTTTTTGAAGTATAGAAATCAAATATTGTTTTTCTTCATCAGTTCCAGATCAGTATCGTGGTTGAGCGTCCAGATGGCAGACAAATTGCCAAACCAGTGGAGCTGAGGGTGATGGTGGGCGATGCCAACGACAACAGACCCACTTTCCCACAGGCGCAGTACCACACTGTGGTCAACGAGCTGGCGGCTCGCGGTAATGAACAGATTTGAAATGTTTTAGAAGACATTTTTAAAGGACATGTTGAGATGGATTGTGCTGAACTTAAATTTAGTGCAGAGCTACGAAACTGTTTTCCAGGAAAGATAATTTGCTGTTTAAAATATAAACACAAAGAAAATTCAGACACACATTTCAGCTTAATGTTACCTCATTGGTCACAACCACATGCATTAATGTTGAATTTTAGATACACGTATCTTCATTACACCTACATTACTTCATTTTAGATCAAGAAATAATTGAAAAACTTTCACTTATTCCAGCAGTTGGTAACTTAAATTCTTACAAAGGAGATGATCACCTCCGCTAAGGAGGTGATGTTTTCATCGAGGTCTGTCTGTCTGTTAGCAGGATAACTCAAAAACTAATAGATGGATTTTGATGGGAGGATACGTACATAGTACTTTCTACAATATCTCCAGGGGCGGGGCTTCAGAGGGGGCTGGGAGGATGGTACGCCCCCGGCCCGGACATCAGAGGGGCCCGGCTTAGAAGTATAATGTGAGAGATGGGTCTCTTCCACATCTGAAAAAAACTGGTGAAGACAGGCAAGAACACGGGCCCTTTTATAATTCACACTAAGAGGAGGATGGAGTTTGGGTTCCGATTACAGAACCGCGCAAAATGCCGATTCATGCAGGGTTTATATGCGTTGCCCAGTCAGGTTTGAGTCATGGTGCTAAAAGCTTTACAAGAAAGACTTTAGTGATGTAGTAGGTGTAAAATATTGAATAAAACATTGTCCTGCATCACTGGCTTTATTTTCACTCTCACATTGAGCTTTTCAACACGCAAATTTACAAGTTAATCACCGATATTGCATCCGAGTGCATTGTGGGTAAAACTCGTCATCTAAGGGCACGGTCATTTGCTCCGCCCCCCGCCCGGCTCTGATTTGTTCCGCTAATGGTGCTCTCTGAGTGCTTTTCTAGTTCTCAATCTGTTCCAGCTCTACTACAGTGGGGCAAAAAAGTATTTAGTCAGCCACCAATTGTGTAAGTTCTCCCACTTAAAAAGATCAGAGAGGCCTGTAATTTTCATCATAGGTATACCTCAACTATGAGAGACAAAATGAGGAAAAAAAATCCAGAAAATCACATTGTCTGATTTTTAAAGAATTTATTTGCAAATTATGGTGGAAAATAAGTATTTGGTCAATAACAAAAGTTAATCTCAATACTTTGTTATATAGCCTTTGTTGGCAATGACAGAGGTCAAACGTTTTCTGTAAGTCTTCACAAGGTTTTCACACACTGTTGCTGGTATTTTGGCCCATTCCTCCATGCAGATCTCCTCTAGAGCAGTGATGTTTTGTGGCTGACGCTGGGCAACACGGACTTTCAACTCCCTCCAGAGATTTTCTATGGGGTTGAGATCTGGAGACTGGCTAGGCCACTCCAGGACCTTGAAATGCTTCTTACGAAGCCACTCCTTCGTTGCCCGGGCGGTGTGTTTGGGATCATTGTCATGCTGAAAGACCCAGCCACGTCTCATTTTCAATGCCCTTGCTGATGGAAGGAGGTTTTCACTCAAAATCTTACGATACATGGCCCCATTCATTCTTTCCTTTACACGGATCAGTCGTCCTGGTCCCCTTGCAGAAAAACAGCCCCAAAGCATGATGTTTCCACCCCCATGCTTTACAGTAGGTATGGTGTTCTTTGGATCCAACTCAGCATTCTTTCCCCTCCAAACACGACAAGTTGAGTTTCTACCAAAAAGTTCTATTTTGGTTTCATCTGACCATATGATGTTCTCCCAATCCTCTTCTGGATCATCCAAATGCTCTCTAGCAAACCGCAGACGGGCCTCGACGTGTCCTGGCTTCAGCAGGGGGACACGTCTGGCACTGCAGGATTTGAGTCCCTGGCGGCGTAGTGTGTTACTGATGGTAGCCTTTGTTACTTTGGTCCCAGCTCTCTGCAGGTCATTCACTAGGTCCCTCCGTGTGGTTCTGGGATTTTTGCTCACCGTTCTTGTGATCATTTTGACCCCACGGGGTGAGATCTTGCGTGGAGCCCCAGATCGAGGGAGATTATCAGTGGTCTTGTATGTCTTCCATTTTCTAATAATTGCTCCCACAGTTGATTTCTTCACACCAAGCTGCTTACCTATTGCAGATTCAGTCTTCCCAGCCTGGTGAAGGTCTACAATTTTGTTTCTGGTGTCCTTTGACAGCTCTTTGGTCTTGGCCATAGTGGAGTTTGGAGCGTGACTGTTTGAGGTTGTGGACAGGTGTCTTTTATACTGATAACGAGTTCACACAGGTGCCATTAATACAGGTAACGAGTGGAGGACCGAGGAGCCTCTTAAAGAAGTTACAGGTCTGTGAAAGCCAGAAATCCTACTTGTTTGTAGGTGACCAAATACTTATTTTCCACCATAATTTGCAAATAAATTCTTTAAAAATCAGACAATGTGATTTTCTGGATTTTTTTTCCTCATTTTGTCTCTCATAGTTGAGGTATACCTATGATGAAAATTACAGGCCTCTCTGATCTTTTTAAGTGGGAGAACTTACACAATTGGTGGCTGACTAAATACTTTTTTGCCCCACTGTATATGGTACAGAAGTGTCCACATGTGCACATTTTCTACTTAAAGGTGCAGTTTTACAGCCTGAAATCCAGTCAAATTTTAATTGAGTTAATATTTTCCATGAAAAGTCAAATAACCAAGGTTCAACATCTGATATGTTTTTGTTATTTTGGGAAAAAATATGGGTTTATGAGATTTGACTTCTGTTTTTATTAAAACTTTTCTAGAATTGTGGTGGTTAATTTGCAATTAGGTATTGTGTAGCTCTTCCAAGAACATTTAACAACACTGTTTATCAAAAGCTTGGTGACTGCAAGAGCATTTTGGGTGTTGTGGCACATGAGGTCTCAGCTTAAAAGCCTTTTGTTGATGCTTCTAAATCAGTTTGATTCTGGGAAATGAATTAGGCTGAACAATTTGTTAGTCTAAATGGATTCACTGAGTGACTAATAAATGAGCAGGTTATTGTTTTACTCTCGCTACAGTGTTTTTATTCAGCATGTAATTGACTTCAGTTTACACCCAAGAGGAAAAACCTGTCAAGTTTTCTTTTACAAAAATGTAAAAAAGCTGAAATAATCTTTAAGTTTTGTTGCATTTGAAATGTACATACATTTATTAGGCTCAAAATATATATATATAAGATGTTGAAAAAATTTTATTTTATTACAATAAAAGCAGGTTCATTACCCAAAACACTTTTTTTTCCATGTAGGTTGTTGTTTTATTGTTTTTCACTGCCTCCTCAGGAACAGAAATCCTGACAGTTCAGGCGGCGGACAACGATGATCCAAAAACAGAAAACGTGCGTATCTTCTACCGTTTAGTCGGACAAATTCCAGAGAGTCCTCGTGCCCTTTTCCGAGTGGACCTGGACTCAGGAGTCATCTCTGTCCAGGCAGATAGTATGGAGGGTACAGCTCCGCAGTACACACTCACCATCACCGCTGAGGACGCCAAAGGTGAAAGCAAAACACAGCCTTCCTCTTAGTCGAGTGTTGTTCAGCTTGCTTTGCAGGAAGAGGGGGTGGAGATGAAGAGTTCAGACTGCATGTAGGTTTCTAATATTAACAAACCTGTTATACATAAATGACTGTCACCCATTTGGTCTGTTTTATATTCTGTGTAATGGATTTTCCACTAAAAGAAAAAACACAACACAGCGAAGCAGCAGGTTTTATAAATGAAAGAATCAATGAATCAATGCCCCAATGATCATACAGACATAGAAAAGCTCAAATGCAGTAAACTTCAGATCATATGTAGTTTTTGAAAATATTTCTCACGATCTTGTTCTGCTATAAAAACATTTTTACTGTCAGTTGAGTTGCAAGTTATTGAAAAAAAGAAGAAAAATAAAATAATTTGTTCAGTAGCCGTTACGTAGAAGATGAATCAACCTCATCTGTTGTCACCTGTACATTAAATCAGCTTAATCACCTGGTATATGTGGTTGATGTTTTGGGGGTCAAGCAAACGGACACAGATCCTCTGAGGTCAGAGATGATGTGATCCTGATGATTCACAGACCTGCGGTGTGATGGAAGCATGATGTGCTGTTCTTTCAGCATATTTTGTTTGTGTGAAACACTGACCCTGAGTCACTAACAGAAGCCGTGATGATGTCCCTGGCAGGTCTGAACAGCTCCTGCACGGTGGTTGTGACAGTACAGGATGAAAACAACAACCCACCTGTTTTCTCCCAACATGAGGTAGGACAGGCAGGACACACTGGAACACACACACACATTAAGACCCAGTCTGGATCTGTCCTTCATCTTCCAATGACTTACAAAAAAAGAAGGCAGGATAAAGTATGTCATGATGAGTACTGGACTGTAAAAGCACCCAGAATGTCACTGATTTGACTTCTTCATGGAAAACATCATAGGTTTGTACAGAAACCTGTAGTTCTTTATGTAAAATGGGGCCATAAATTTCAGAATTTATTCTGATAAAGTTTTCCAAAGAGATTCATTCTTACATGTTCTTTAAAAACTAAAAATACACTCTAACCAGTGGCATGGTCACACAATAAAAATGAGCACGATCTTGTTCATTTTAAATTTATATTCCATTCATAGCAATACTAGAAATACCAAAATGAACCTCTGGCTAGTGTGTTTATATTGTAGTGGTCCAATCTGAGAGAAGTTGTATTATTACTGCAGTCCCAATCCAGCATAACACTGGCCAGTGGTTTCTTATTTCTGGTGTAGTTAATGGTGAAAAAGAACAATAGACTGTTACAGAAATCCCCTCTCTTCTGCCCACATGGCTGCATATTAAAGAAGAGAACAGAAAAGGCTTGATGGTTAGAAATGATGTGGGAGAGCCGTCATACTGTGATAATTGGTGAGCTGTTATTTGTCAGACCATCGTGACACTAAAAGCCTGCAAAGACTGTTAAGGAATGCTTTTATAAGAAACCAAACGGTGCACAGACTGTAAAATAAAAAATGGAGTGCTGACTGTAGAATATTAGAAGAAACATTCTGACTAAAGATGAAGGTGTACGTCGCCACACGGTCTGAAAATTAAAGCCAATGTTAAAAAAACAAGAATTGGACTAACATACATATCTTGATATAATTGATAGATTTAGCAAAATTAGTTTAAAATTAATCACTGTGCAGAAAGTTCTTTTAAAATACGTTTCTAAAATACACGTATGGCCCATAAAATCACTTTAAAATCAATCAGCTCCTCAGACTCGTTTAGATGTGGTCAGAGCCAAAACCAGTTCATCACAAACATGAGGGTGACACAGTAATACAGATGTCTACTTATTTTGATGAGATTATGGTGGTGGTATGTGTGTGTGTGTGTGTGTGTGTGTGTGTGTGTGTGTGTGTGGGTTTGTATTTCTGACCTCCTGGGGACCCGTTTCCTGACTTTTACCATCTTTCTGGGGTCCGAGGGTTCTTGTGGGGACCGAAGCCTGGTCCCCATGAGGGGGACTCCCCTTTTTAGGGTTAGGGGTTAGGTTTATAGGTATGGTGTGAATAGAGTTTTAGTTAGTCTTAGGGTTAGTTATAGATCAGTAATGGTTAAGGTTAGGAAAAGGGTTTGGGTTAGGTATAAATCTAGTTACTAAAATCAATGGAAGTCAATGGACGGTCCCCATAAGGATAACAAAACACACTTGTGTGTGTGTGTGTGTGTGTGTGTGTGTGTGCTGGGTTGCTTCTCATGTCACATTTCTTTTTCCAACATGTCTTAATGCCAATTTTAATTTCATCGGTTCAAACAAATGAACATTTGTTCTGATAATGGTTACCGCAGCAACCCTCATACACAAACACAGAGGTGGAACATGCTCTTGATGCAGGTCACGCATAAGGAGAGCAGCTTTTTCCATGGCAATGTGAAGGCAGCATGGGGGGGGTTGAGTGGTGACAGTGACAGGCCTGGGTTCAGCAATGCTGTGGATGGGGCAGCCAGATCACAGGCATGGCTGCTTCACTGGAAGACATCTGAGAGTGGCAGATTAAACGGCTGTCTAAACACACAGGGGTTGGTGAATAAAGGTCACTTAACACCAGGAGGGTAAGAGGGGGGAAACAGATTCTCACATGTAGTCACATTTCATCACAAGTGAAAACTGGACAGTCATAAAAGCTTTTAATAGCATCCACATGATCACTACATGGACATTAGTCAGAAGAAACTGAGTCATTCTAAACATTTACATCGCCAACTGTATATTAAACTCGATGTCAGAAATCCTCGGCGTAGCTGTCATTGTTTTCATGATTATGTTAATATGTTACTGTTCGAATGTCCTACATCGGATTTTCTGTTTCTTTTTCCATAGTATGGACCGTTTCACATTCCAGAGGACTCTCCAGTGGGCACCACGGTGACAGCTGTGATGGCGAGGGATGCAGATGTTCGAGGTGGCGACAGCTGGCAGGTGGACTACCGTTTAGAGTCTGGAAATGAGGAGGAGGTCTTCACGTTATTGACAGACCAGCAGACCAACGAAGTCTCCCTCGTGCTCTCAAAGGTGAACAACACTTCCTGTTTTACAAACCTGATTTCACATCACACGTCAGTTAAGGACAACTTATTGTTTTTATATTAAAACTTAACAAAAATATGTAGTTTCATCAGCTGGTTTAGATAAAGAGTAAACAATTGTTTCATTTTATAATTCCTAAGGACAGTTTAGGACATGTTGGCTTATACTTGTCCTTGCAATGTGTGTGTGTGTCCCCTAAAAGATCTTCCTTCTAAATCCAAGAAGCTGTTTTACAAAACTAAAATCATTTCATCACTGTTAGTAGTTGGATTTTAAAGTTACAGGATGTACATTTGAGAGTGAAAGAAAATTACAGAGTGTATCAATATGCCAATACCACAATCCCACGTGCCCTGGATGAAAAATCAGTTCTGATGATAATGGAATGCTCCAGCCCAATAATCTCTGCTGTCCCCAGGGTGCATCACCCTTCGTCTGCCTCCTATAATCCTGCAAAACATTTGAGGGATGCTTGCTGCAGTGTGAGTGTGTGTGTGTGTGTTTTAGCTCTAATGGTATTCTCTGTAATTCGGCCAGACAGGAGACAGTCTATTATTTTCATCCTCTCTGTGGGAGAATGATTGAGATTGAACTTTGCTTGTCGCACATGCACAATTGAGATGAAGCAGATGTAGAAAGGCTAAAAATGGATCTTGATGTACTATTTGAGATTAAAACAAATGAACATCTGTTTTGTTTTGTTTTTTTAGATGTGATGTTATAGACTGTCTTCCTGACTGGCTGTGGTTAGAACCCTTCAGCCCTCTGTGTATCACTACAACTGAAACTAAATGAATCTATGTGAGGTCAGCATCCAAATCAGGCACATTTTATTATTACAAAATCAAAATCTACTAAGAAACTTTTCATCACTCAGACAGTCTTCGTCCCGGTACAAGCTGAAAACAAGCAGATTGTTGCATCTACAGTGAATCTGTTTGTTTTCAGCTACTTGCTAATTCCGTACCGCTACAACGAAGACGGGCTGTAGTGGAGCTGCTTCACCGTCTCTCCCGTTTGCTGCAAAAACAAACTGTCAGTATGACTGTTTTCATGACTGCAGTCACTGAAATGACTCAGCTAACCTTGTGGCTGTTGCCATGGCTGCACCATTATTGTCAAAAATGTTTCAGTGACACTTATTAATAGTTTTGAACTGTTACATAAAAGTAGTTTTATAATGAAGCTAGTCTTCCATATACCTGAAAAAAAATGCAATTGCATGCTACAGCTGGGCACATCTGTGATACACGAAGCAGCTGAAGTCAGAACATTAACTACAACCACCAACTTCACCCATCGGAGCCGAGCAGAGCAGCAGGAACACAAGCAGCTGCTGGATACGTCACAGATCAGCCTTTAAAAATGAGGAATGGGTACCGCATGCAGTGTAATGTTATCTGTCCTTTAACTGATGGTATATCACACTGCACCAACATACTGAGCAGTCACATGGTTTAGAAAGAATGTAAACAATTGAAAAGTGGAAGTCCATGAAGCTAACAAGACCACATCATCCTGTCGTCTGCTTCTTCTTGGGGGGGCATGCTGTCAGGATATGTGGTAAGTCACCAGGGTTCAGGGGCGGAGCTAGGGGTGGCCAGGGGTGGTCGAGGCCACTTCATGCATAGTTCTGGTCACCCCAGACACATTTATTGTTAGACTCTGTACTATTTCAGAGTTGGACCCAAACGCAGGAGAGCAGTCATAAGGAGTGGAGCAACAAAAAAGTTTAATAATGCCAGTACAAAAAACAGAAAAACACTTACAGAGGGTGGAGGGGGTGCTCGGGGATGACCAGATGAAACGAAGGAAAAATGAGCACAAATAATCCACAATGAGAAGAGGGTAAATCCAAAATCAAAGATCCCACAAAGACAGAGATTCCACAGCCAAAACAGAGAACGAACCGACAAAACACTGACGCTCACACGACACTTAAATACTAACTAAACTAATTAACTAAACTAGAAACACCTGGACGGAAAAATACTGAACTGAGGAACACAGAGGAAGACTGACCACACAGGAAGTAAACAGGAAGTGAGGACACATGAGGAGGGAAACAGGAAGAATAACCAATAACAAAATAAAAGCAAAACAGGAAGACACGCGAACAGAGGAATAAAACAGAGCATAAATGAAACCCTAAAACAGAAAAAAAAAAAAAAATTCACAACATTTATATTTTTTTGTATTTTATATATTTTTGTAGGACATCGTTGTTTGGTTTAAGGTGCTTTAAACCTGTGAATCTTTTGTGTGACATGTTGGTCACCCCAAAACATTAATAGTTCCATCCAGACCACCCCATTGAAAATTTCAGCTAACCCCTGATTTTATTGACTATTCTCGAGACAAAAACACACATACACTCACACACCAACTCATCATCACTCCAAAACACACACACATTTTAATCTGTGTACCTGTAAAGAGTTGAACTATGTTGTTTATTATTACCTGCTGTAATAAGGTGGGTGATAATGCTTTTGACTTTCGTGTCAGCAACTCGTGAAAAACTAGCCAAATTTTAAAACACTTATCTTTTCTTTTGACCAACAATTTTGTGAGCTAATAGCTGAAAAATATACCGAGCACTAATATATCACAAAAAACTCTGAAAAACAAGCTTTTTATCAGGAAAGGATCTTAATTAAATATGATTTTTATGATTGTGTGGATTTTCTTGAAACATTAGTAAAGCAAATAAGAAAACAGTTCCCTGTAAGACTAAAAACATTAACACCAGCTGAATGGCTCAGAAACAGAACTCTGAGCTCAACAAGGTTTGTATAATTTACAAGAGTCAAACGACTGAGTCAAGCCTTCAGAGTGTTCTGATACACCAGATGCGTCACTTCCATTCAACAGCACCACTCATTTATCCTCCAAGGTTTGCGTTGCCTCTCCCTAGCAACAAGGACATGTTCAGCATGATGTGAGCAACATGATGTCACTCAATGCCAGTATTCAACATGTTTTACTGGAAGATGAAGCACATTCAAGGCCTGAAGTTATAAAACCTCAGACCAGGCTTCACAAAACAACATTTAAGTAATCTAATTCATCTAAGAGTTCTTACTTGTGGATTTATTTCCAGTGAAAAATATTCATATTATATGTAAAATATTATGAAAAGGCCTCATATCTACTCTGAAATATGTTTTGTAACCTACATTATCTTTATAAATTACACTCAATATACACTTAAAGAAGTGTTTACAAATCTATTTGTTTTCATGATTTTGTGCTCCTTTTACAAGACAGCATTTCTAATAATACCCCACAATTTAAAACATTCATTTATCTAGCTGACATGGGGCATTGTCACGTAGCACACATGCAGCATCATGGAAAATGTTTTATTAATGAAACTTAAGCGTTTTCCTGTGTTTAGAGTGTCTGGTTCATATTAGAAATCCAACAATGCTCTGCCAGAAAGTCCAGATTTCTTGGAAGTCTGATAAGCAGAGAGGACACAGGGGACTGCACTATGTCCTTCTTTTTTTGGCAAATGACACGGAGCTGTTTTGTGCTGTAAAACTCAGTTGATGTATTCATGTAATTTTTTTTTTAAATGCTGAATTTATCAAGCGATTTAGACCAGAGTGAGTTCCTTGTGGATGTGTTCAGGGTCATCTGGGCTGTTGTTTCTGTTTCCACAGGTGTTAGACTTTGAACGCGAGAGTGAGTACATTCTGGTGCTTAGTGCCCAGAATCCAGTTGCTCTGGTTCGTGGCCGGTACGGCCCTGCATCCACGGCAACCGTCTCCATTTATGTTGACGATGTGAACGAGGGTCCAATCCTGTCTCAGAGCCATTATGAGGTGACTGTCAGAGAGGGGGAGGAGCCAGGACGGGTCATTGCCACCATCCGAGGCTACGATCCCGATTCTCATCCAATAAGGTAACTAATTCAGATTGCCACAGATGCATGAAGAATAAGTTTGATTTTCACAGGATCACAAATATTTCTACAGATATTCTCTTCAAGGCGACACCAAAAAATATTTCTCAATAGGGAAGTATTCTGGTGAACTAAAGACTGTGCAGGCATTGGATAGAGAGGAGAACAGCACATACACCATGGAGGTCATTGCAGTAGATGGACGTAAGTCAGTCACCATTATTTTTAAACTGTCTGTAGATGTTTTATGTTAAATTATTTGTTCAACATCTATGTGATAATCTCAGGAAACTCGTCCTTATCTGCATCCACACTGGTTACTGTCCAAATCCTGGATGTGAACGACAACAGTCCAGTGCTAGTTGGAGACTACTCCTGGAAGTACCTGTGCACACCTCGGTGGGAAGATCAAGCTCTGGTACTGGCGTCACGGGACAGTGATGGACCACAACATGGTGGGAGACTTAATTTCTCGCTCCGCAGTGATGCAACGGTTCGCCGTAACTGGAAGCTAACACCCATTAATGGTGAGGAGAATTTGAAACTGTCTTGGGAATTCAAGCAACCAAAAACATGCAGCATAAACCATCTGATTAAAGATAAATCATGTTTCATGACTGAGTTTAGAAAAGACCTTTTAAGTTATTTTTTTTGCAGAAAGAGTGCAGAAAAATGCACCTCAGTATAACAAAATAACAGTGTTGATCTGCTTGGGTAACACTTACAACAGGCAAAAATTTCAAGGGCGAATGTCACACATTAAATCCAATAATTCTTTATGTAAATTTACACATAATCCAATAATTTGCTCAAATTCAGTGTACACATTTTCTGCATTTTTTGTTTGGCGCAAGTAAACTGTGAAGCTGCAATGATGGACGAGAGTTCATTGGAAAAATATAGTGTTTGTAATCCATCTACAAGGTCATGTATGTGACATTACCGATTTACTGATTTTCTAATTGATTCAGTGGACTTCTCTACATTGCTACGCTCAGTGTGTTTTGAGTTACGCTGACTGAAACAACCTGATTTTAAAGGGAGACTTGAAAGATGTGCAAATTGCCATGTTTTCTTTTATTTCTGCATCATTTCTCCAGTTTTAAATAGAAGGTACACAGAAATCATCCTTCTCTTACAGTTGCAAACTGTTAGCATCGAGTGATGACGTCTGTCATTAAGCCATTCACACAGTTTAACCACTTCCCTCTCAGGTTCAGCTTTTCATCCTGTTTCTCTTTCACCCTCCGTTCCTGTTGGTATTGATTGAGCCCGGCTGTAATTATATCTTCTGTGTAATTTCTTTGGCGTCACCACTGGTTTCCTGACAGCTAATGGGGGTTATAAGAGAACTCACCCAGAATGCTTTTCACCTTGTCACATTCAGTAACGTCTGTCCTGATAAATGTGTAAATGTGTTCTGGTACTAGTATGTTTTTTTTTTTTTGCTGCAGAGCTGCATGATTTTCTTGTCGCAGTCACATAGCCATAGTGTGTCTGCGTGTGTTTGGGGTTGGAGGGGGGGAGGGGGGGTATGAGACACAGCAAGCATGTGAATGTTCATCATTCATTTCAACTCTTTCAGAGATTTGATAGGCAGTTTCTTTTCAGAGCAGAAACCCAGTTAATGGAACGACATGCTCTTGTTCCATTTGTTGACTTTTCAAAGCAGTGAAATGAATGTGGCACGTCTAGTAGTCAAAGAGCATGTTTAATAGAACTAAGAATACCTTTTTATCTTTGGCACAACCATAGAAAGTAGATGGTCACACATTCAGCTCGCATTAACAGCCAGAGTAACCGCACAGGTTGTTGTTCCATGTGTGAAAAACAGGACATGAAGGGGAGTGACGGGAAGGTGGAAACTCCGAGCTGAAGACTTACAGATAAGCGTTCAAAGAGGTTGATAAAACTCTTCTCCTAACGGCAAAGGCCACATACATACGTCACAGGACCAGGCTTGTATTTTAGACTGATTCACAGAGATAAGATAAAAGGAAGCGCTCCATGCTGCTCTATCCACAGCTCGTTGTGTCTATTATTCTGAAAAAAATTAAGCTGTATGTGGCTGTGAATAAAACCAAAACATGCAGAAGCAAAATGTGAAAACTGAAAAGAAATTTTTATTTGAATTTACATTAGGAGGAACAATTATTGCAGCATGCATTTGCTGTCGTGATCAGTGCGTTTATAGAATATGAATATATTAAACCGGTTGCTATGACAACTTTTACCTCATCAATCAATCAAAAGATGTGAAGGTCTTTTTCTGCTATAAATGATGTTACAGAAAACTATTTGTTTTAACTGTTTCTTTTGTTGTTGTTCATGTAATCTTTAGATACTCACACCAATTTGTCCTTGAACATCCCATACCTGACACCCGAGGTCTACATGGTGCCTTTCACCATCTCTGACAGCAGCTCTCCCCCCAGAAGCACCTTTATAAACCTTCCAGGTAATTCTGACATTTCTGATTATGAGCTTCAGGGAACGCAGGGATATTATAGGACACAAGTGTTGGAACAATCAATAGAGATCATGCTGCATGCCAGCTTGCTCTGCTACTGTTTATTAATGGTGCTGTGGGGGTTTACAAATGATTTTTCCAGGCTTACGATTAAACATCTCTCTTAAGATTGTGTTAGACCCAACAGAGTCTGCAGAACCTTAAACACAGAATTTTTAAAAGATGCATGTTGTATTTCTCCTTTTTTTTTTAAATCAACTTTGGCGGTAAGAGTTCCTGTTTCCTCCCTGTGTTTCCTGTTAGTGACAGTGTGCACCTGCAATATCAGAGGGAACTGCAAAATAGCTGCCAAGCCGTTACAAGGCATGCCGACTATCCAATCAGCTGTGGGGATCCTGCTCAGCACCTTTGCAGTCATCGGTAAGAGGTTGAGAAACTGCAGGTTAAGTTTCGTTGTGACTCGTCACACCCACTCATGCAATGAAAAATATCATATTTCTGTTATGCATGGCAATATTTTTAACAATATTATGACTTTCCTTCCTTCCTTCCTTCCTTCCTTCCTTCCTTCCTTCCTTCCTTCCTTCCTTCCTTCCTTCCTTCCTTCCTAGGGATCATACTGATTGTTGTATTTGTGAAGCTGTCTTACCAGAACCCCAAACAGGAGAGCAAAACCAACAACCAAGAGAGAGTTCCCTTAAAGATTTCCATCTGACTCAGATAATTATCATGAATTGTTAAATTTATCTTCATCACCTGTACCTGCACCAGCAGATTTATGTTTTCTGTGCACCATGAACTTTTGTAGTTAGTGTAAAAAGTGTGTCGAGCCCTTTTTTCCTGGGAAATGATGGAAATTATTCTTTTCAGTTTGTCATTTTTCTTTAAAAGGGTGATTTTTTAAATAATACTGTACATATTTACACTTGGCAAAGAGATACACGACTACATTTTTTAAAATTAAGTAATTATTGTAAGTTATTTTTAGAAAGTTAAGTCGTTAACATAAAAATCAACACCTTTCTTAAAATGTGTGCATTAATTGCTGAGGTTATTTTGTAATATTTGCCATTGGCATTTGTACCTGACACTTCATGTATCTTTATACTATTAGATGCTGAACACATCCTGTAGATGAAATATGCTGTTTCAATGTTGATTACAACAAATTGTCACAAAAACATTGTTAGAAACTTAAAAATCAGAAAATATTTGCCTGCAGATCTTGTAATCTTCTGTAATTGTACACAAATAGAATTAAAGTACAAAGAACACAAAAAAGAACTTTGTTTTTTTATTATAGTTTCAACATAATTGCATGTTTGTGTTTTGTGTATAAATTATTTCCATCTATTAGAACTTGTTTTTGTTTTATCACAGACTTGAGCCTCTCATCATATTTTCTCTTCAGCTTTCATACATCTTCAACTATTTAAACTAAAAGTCATTAAATTTAATGAGACAGGCTGAAACATGTTATTGCATTAGCAGCGCACTGCAGGCTCTGTGATTAAGGCTTTTCAAATGCTGACCCAGACAACCTAACGGCCCAGCTATGCTATATTGAGACTGAAGTGTTTCTATAAATAGCTCAACATCTGAAGGTCCAGTGAATGACACCCACCTCTCAATGACAGAAGACAAACAGAAGTGGTTGTACATTCATACACATAAGACTGATACAACAGTAAAATTTGTTTTGGTTAACTGTTTGTGTGGTGGGAAAGAAAGTCTCAGAGTTATGATGCGTTCACACCGGCCGCTTTGTCAACGTCAAGCAGCGTTCACAATGCTTCAAGTTTGAAGCTTGAAAGTTGAAGCTTGTAACGCCTGACCGTTAAAAAGAGCGTGTAGGCGGGGCTTCTTTATTATCGGATGTTCTGAGCTGTGGCGGATTATATAGAGAGAGTGGCTTGGCTTTATTGACACCATTTGTGGATACACCCCATTCTTTTGATGCGTTCTGAGTTTGAGGAGTTAAACCATTTCGCTTCCAGAGCTACTTCCGTCTGTCCCGCGCCCTGTTTGACGACTTCCTGCTTCATTCAGGTTACGTGCAGTGACGTCACTACGATGAGACGCTCTGATCGGTTGACATGCAGCTTCAAGAGCGTCAAAAGTTCAGCTTGCTGAACTTCTGCGTTGCTCGCGTTTCAAGCTTCAACGCCTGAAACGCTTGAAAAGCTTGAAAAGTTGACGCTGCTAACGCTCACAAAGCGACACGATGACTCTGACGCCTCTCTGACAGACTCCAACATAGACTTTACATGTAAACTTGACGTTTCTGACGTTGACCCACAGTGATCCGCTTTATTCCTGCGTTCAAACAAACTGTTAGCTCATCAGTTCTGTTGGAATTAAACTCTGTTTCTCCAAACTGAGGCTGTTCAAGCTACAGTAAGAAATAAGTTATTTATCTTTTTTTTCACATACATACTCCTCAAAACAAACTAAATCAACTGTTATTTTGTTGTTTGCTATTCACCTGTTTAAACATTAATATAAAGCCACCTTACATTAGCCAGGTTTATTTTTAATATGAGTGCATTGTCAGACATGTTGATCAAAACAAACTAAATAGCTGTAAAGGTCACATAATTGTTTATAAAAGCTCTTACATGTTCTGAAAAATCAATAAATGCACATAGAAATCGAGTTTTTCTCTTACACACTGTGGTATCAGGCCAGTGCACAAAGTAAAACACCAGGACACATTTTGCATGACCCAGTTTGTGTGCAGGTTATTTGCTTATTTTTAGAGTCAGAGTTCATGGCCTGCTGTGGCATGAAAAAGCCCTAAAAATATACATATTCTTATCATATCTGCTGCTCCATCAAGCATTAATTCATGGAGAGCAGCACAGCAAGCAGAAATCAAATGGAAAGCATATAAAAATAACCACATTTTCTTTCTCAGATATATGTGTAATGATCAGATAGTCATCCATTCAGACACTTTCACTGTGCACTGACTCATCACATGTTCACACAATGCTGCTGATGGCCTACGCACACACTGTCCATTTATGTCAGGCTATTTATATTTCCCAGCTAACTGTTCCAATCAAAGCAAGTTCCAAGTACAAAAACCAGTATACTGAAAAACATCCTGAGGGAGATGAGAGAGCAGCGGGGGGGAAAGGATTAGCTTGTGATACGGGGTCAAACGCTGCATTTGGGAGGTAATAAGCCTTTAGCTTTAGCCTTGATGTGTTCCAATAGACCTTCAGAGGACAAAGACGGCTCAGCTGACTGATTTCGGGGGCGAGGCTATAGAAAGAATTGGGGGCAAGGTTAGCGATCATTTCAAGTAGCTTGAGAGATAACTCACAACATATGGATGTCCAGTGCCAGGAACAGTAGACCAGTTTTCTCCCAGTGGGCTGTTGGGTTTTCCATTGCTCTGCTGCAAACACAGACAAGTGTTTTTCCTAATTCTTTCTCCCCGTGGACTTTACTTCCCCACAGCTTTGACTATTTTAGGCTTGTTTTAAAACTGCATACTTTCACTCTGACTTCAAACTTGACAATTCCCCAATCAGATGCTGGAAACTTGCTTTGTAGGAGTGCTGTTACAAGTGAATACTGAAATCATATAAGCATGATTCCCAACTTTTTTCCCAGCCTCACAAGGGCAGTAGTTTTACTTGAATCTCAATTAGTGAAACAACTAATTTAACAGTCCAGGGATTGTTTGGTGGAACATTTACCTGCTGAAGTGTTGAAATATTTCTGCAAAGCACAGCAGTGTAAGCAGTCTGCTTAACCTGCAAACCTCCTGCAGGTCCATGTGCTTTACTTTGAAATACTTGTTTGTAGTGTTTAAGAATCTTTCAAATTCTTCTAAATAAATTCATATTTTATAAAATATCATATTGTATAGTTTTTGTAACTTTTGGTAAGCTTGATGTGTTTGAGCAACATCATCCAGTGTTTTTAATTCAGGTCTAATCTGGGGACGATGATACATAAACCATAACCCAAGCTTTTCTACTATTTGGGGATTAATTAGCCAACTTTTTAAGTATTTATTTTAACATATTTCTTAAATATAAAAACTACAATAAGTATATTCATGTGGTTTTTTTATTGCAAACTCTAAAGATTCAGTTATCCCTTTGAAAAGAAATGCTACTATAAATGTCCTCCAGAGCATGGGAATAAACTCACTGCTGTTTGTTTGAACACAGTCTTTGAGAAAATTATGTTTGACTAAAACAAACTGCCTGCAATTAAGGGACAGCTGAGTGTGATCACGGGGCTGTTAGGGTTTTCCATTTGTGAGATAAACCGATTTACAGGAAGGAACGGTGCCGTGCAACAGGTCGCTGCGTGTTGTGTTGCATAAATGTGACTGATGTTCTCCAGCCCGTCTGCCTTTACAGTAAAAGCACTTCAAATTTTTTGCTTCACTCTGGAGCCTAATCAAGAGGCGCTCGTATTTTTAGGGGATTGTTTGTTCCAGCCTTTTAAAATCAGCTCAAGCAGAAATGACCTGTAATTCCAAGAGGTTGTGCTTCGTTTCAGATAACAGCGTTTCCAACCATTTCTGCTGCCAACAACTTTTACTGAAAAACATTTTTCTTTTATTTAGAACATCTAATTAAATTAAAATGTTTTTGCTTGTATGATTAAAACAATTAAATTCACAATGAACAATTGCTTATTCTTTTAGAGCTCACTGGTCTATTAAAAATCTTCAAATAAAGTAAAAGTTACCAAAAGAAAAATACACATACGCATACAAATATTCCTAAAAAAGCTCAAAGGATGAAAATATCATTGTTTTTGCTGTTTTTTTATTTCTTTTATTTATTCAATACAGTAATTTGATGTTCTGTGCAGGGAGACAGCTTAAATGATTTGTCAAATAAAATGGACATTTGACAGAGTTTGTGCGTCACTCCTGCTATTTATGGCGTTTCAGAAACTGCAATCACCCGTATATTTTAGTCCATCAAAACAGGAAGCTGGAAATGAAGGAGCTCATTCAAGATGCAGCTGCAAAACACATGACAGATAACACAGACAGAGATGAGTGCAGGCGTTGGACTGTTTTCAAAGGTTGATCAGCGCAATATTAGTAAAGATTTAAAAATTTGTAATCAGTCATAGAAATTATTGGATTTTTTTTTTCAGGTGAATTATGTGTATGTGTATCTCTTTAATTTGGCCAAAACATATTTTAGCTTGTATTTGTATTTGCTGATATTAAATACACAGGATTCTTTGGATATTAGCACTGACAACCAATAAAAACCTTTTGGCTCTGCAACATCCTTTCATGTTTGTAAAATCTATAGTCAGTTAATATAAATCACCCTCTCAGCAGGAACATTGTCACATGACAAGACAAACTAAACACAGATACAAAATTATTACTGCAATCAAATTAATTACACTGGAAAGATTTTGGAATAGAGGAGTTCCTTCCAGATTCTTCTTTTATTTTTTCCTCCTTTCCTTTATTCTCACCTTACCTTTGCACGTGGTTCAGGGGGCGGGTCTAATCACTCTGTGCTCTGATGGAGGGAGGAGCTACAGTGTCACACCTGTCTCCTCCTTGATACCAGTCCATGGAATGATTTTGGTGGTTTTCTCAGTCAAGTATTTAGTGTCAGATATTTTTCCAGTTGTTTAGAAGTGTTCTACGTCAAAACAACAAATTTGGATATCGTATGCGTCATCCTTGTTGCAGAATCTGAGATTTTACAGTTTGGTATTTGGACCATGAAAAGAACATGGCTAAATAAAAAACAGGGCTCATCTTTGACAACTTTCTGTAACATCACCCAACCCCTCATATAAATTTACTCTGTGTTACACTTTAATTTGAAATCTTAGGTTGAATTTGTTTATATACAGTATATTAGGGTGAAATATATCCCACTGCAACACTGGAGTTTAACGAATAAGACATGTTTGTGTTTAAAAGATTTGTGACACCAAATGAGATAAAAATGTCCAGTCATTCTTTGCTCTCAGACTGACTCATCCCACACATGTTGACACATCTTAGCTCACACATTTATGTGATATCAATCCTCAGACTCAACATACAGTCGATCAATACAAGGTTCAATAACAGATTACTCATGGATATTGTGGCCACCTCTTTATGAGTAAGACAAAATCCAATGAAAACACTAAAAAGACCTTTTGTGTATCTGCTGTAGCCATGAGACACACACACACACACACACACACACACACACACACACACATACAAAGTCCACCTACACTGTCTTTGTTCACTCAGTATGTGGCTTCTACCATCAGTCATGAACTGATGCTTGAGTGGGATGAAACCTACTGTCCTTGTGTGGGCAAAGCTGCTCTGAACTATTCTTGATGAAAGACATGAGAGGATAGAAGGCGAGGAAAAAGAAAAAAGGTTAGGGAGGGGGAACACACTCAGATTTTCCACAGGGAAGACACTCGGTCCTTCTCCCCAGAGTTTTCTTTAATGGGAAGTGCACCGGGCCATTTGATCAATATCTCCCCAAACGGCTTCATGTTTAACCTACACAGCTGAGAGTTCTGTATCACGACTGGATCCATAAACAGCACAGAACTTTACATTATATGTCCATCATTTATCACAGTTCCACACGTTTCCAGCAGGTGACAGAGAACCAGAGATCAAGAAGATCTAAAGTTTACAACCTCCAACCTAAAAGACTTTCAACTTGTTATGTGTCCTTGATTTTTGTGAATATGCCCAGTAGGGATGCACCGATACTGGTATCAGGTATCGGGGGGTGATACCTGATACCAGTGTAGGTATTGGTTAGTTAACCAACACCATGAACCGATGCTTAAAATGTGGAATCTCAGCAATAATTTCACAGAAAATGTTAATTTTTAACTTTTAAATTTTAGTTTTGTCGTAATTTTATTAATATTTTACTTTTTATCTAATTCACCATCATTTGTTGTAACAAGCATAGAAGAAAATAAAACCTGTCTTCCAATTCATTACATTTGTTTTGTGTGGTAGAAGTATCGGCATTCGTACTCGGTATTGGTAAGTGCTCAGATCCAAGTATCTGTATCATAACGGTTTGAAAAAAGTAGTATCGTTGTATCACTAATGTCCAGTCATTTTTTGCCAAGTGAAGAAACTAATGTGACATTAAAAATAGCATAACATAATTACGCTTGGTCAAATATATTATTATTTTTTAAATATTAATTTGTTCTTTTTTTTTGCTTATTTCGTTGTAAAAAAATAAAGGCATATCAAAATCAAAAAATCAAAAATGTAGTGACAAACAGGATGTAGATCTAATTCCTTGTGCTTTGCGATCTTTTAGATTTAGACATGAAATTGTCTCTGAGGATGAATAAATGGATTTGATTTGAATTTATATGATAGTGTTAACAGTTTAAATCTATCAACTCTGGATGTTGATGACGTTTCTGTGTTACACTTTCTTCAAATCTTCAAGAAGTCATTCCTGCTTTAAGTTAAGACCTTATACTACAGCAGTAAGAGGCCCTGAGGCGCTCATTAAAAACAGGAATGGGTAGTAAAATGTAAAAAGGGACACCGGATCAGAGGAGTGTGACCTACATTACTCCAATAAAGCTACAGCTTTAAGCCTTTCTATTCGTACAGCTCTCATTTAACCGCAGTTCCTGCATGTGACAGTCGTAATAATGTCAATCATCATTTAACAATGGAGGACATTCTTATCTGTCATCAGAGAAGAGCTCCATAAACAATAAGCTGATGGAAAAAATCTCAGGGCAAGAAGCATCAAGCCATTAACCGAGCAGCTGTTAATGTGGATAGTTTCTCTAAGGGAAGCACACCGTCCAGCGCCATGTGTTCGGTTATTACGGTTTCACCCTGCAGTGCTTTCCAGCATCGGGCCAAGGGCTCGACACACGTGACGGTGACTGGAAAGCTTTGCAAGTGTTGCTGTCAACACCAGGACATAAATAAAGCTAAAGATAGGGTGATGTGGCTTTAGTCGAGGTTTCTGGTCAGCCGAGTGCTTTTTATAGAAACACTCTGATTTATAAAAGGCGAGGAGAGACTATTTTTGACCCGGCAGACCTGAAGGATAGAGACCTTGGAAACTTGTGATGTTTTTGGGTGTCTGACTGACCTCTCTGACTTGAACGTGTCAGTGTTAGTTAGGGTGTGGGAGCTGCAGGAGATAGGCGATGCGGCAGGGATCAAACTAACTAGAAGCCTGTGATGTTTTTGGAGACAATCCAGAGAGACGGACATGGAGATGATCACATGAGTCTGTCTCTGTCAGACTTGTGTAGTTATCAGATTGCTTTTTAATGGTACTGTCTGGAATAAATCTGACAGCTTAACCTGTATTAAAATTCATTGTGTAACCCACTTCTGAGTATGTACACGTCGCCACTAGGTTCGTAGGAGCTATGAGTAAGAGTAATAACCAGGGACACCAGTATAAGTTATGAAAAGCAACTTTTAGTTGTCAAAATCATTTGAACAGAACACAATTAACAATGCCTATGGGCCCTTTAAATGTAAAATAAAATAGAATAAAATAAATTGTCCTTCCAAAGGTCTTGGTTCAGAATTGTTCGTTATGGATCCAAAGTTCAAGTCAGGTAAGTCAGAGTAAAATAGTCAAGTCAGGAGTGTATTCAGTGTGGCTCCTGTTGGTGTCAATTCTTGGAATCGGCACAATCCTACCACAACCTCAGCTGAAGGATGTGGTGATGATCAGAGTTCTGCTGGGAGGCTCACCATCTACAAGTCGCTGGTTAATCTCGTTGACACAAGGACTGAAGCTTCATCAAGTTTTTTCCAACCAATATGAAAAGACCTGACCTGCATTAGTAAAACAGGTTATAGTCTCAGTTCTTCCATAAAAATGATCAACTAGATTAATTCAAAGTGTTGTACAACATATTATCTGTCTTTTCTCAAAATGGAATATAATAATATAGGATACAGGTAGGTAACCAATTATTTCCACAATAAAGTTTCAGTGTCAGAATAAACCATTTTAACCAATAGTAATATCAATTAAATAAAATAGCATTTTTCCAATGAATTTACATAAACAAATTAGCTTTTTAATGTAATTTGTTCTTTTCCCATATGTAATGTCTTTTCTTTTAACCCTTTTTAACATAGGATTTTAGATTTAAATAAAATAAATGAAATACATTGTTTTTAATTGACAAAAGTAACAATTTACAGCTGTGCTGCTTTTAACCATCTTAATTAACTTAAAATGACTCTTTAGCTTCTCCACTCTGTATGGCTTTTAATCTTTAGTCACATTGGAAAAATGACTAGTTATTTCACAGTGTAAAAGTATCACAATGCGCTTATCTTAGTGATACAGGACATTGTTAATCGTTCCTGATACATTAACACAAGTTTTCTTTCAAGTTTTCTTTTCAAAAGTTCACATAAGTGCTTTTTAGTAAATTACATTCATCATAAAACAACATAAAATACACAAAAGATATCCTTAATGGCAGCTAGCATGGTCACCACGTGTTGTTTCCACATACACACACATTAAGAGCATGGCAGAAACTAGCTTACCAAGTGAGAGTTTCTACAGAGGAGACCGGAACAGTTAAGGTGGCTCCTCGACGACTCTCCAACGTCTACAACGGGACTTCAATCAGTTTACAACACTAACGACATTAAATCTTAATATCAGTGCAAAATAACACATTTTGATACCTTTTTCTCTCGCTCTCCAGCTCCCACGAGCGAAACAACACCAGAGTCTCGTTTGCGCATTTGCGATGTTAAGCTACTGCAGGTATCTTTGTGCATTACTTCCGGTTTTTACAAAATAAAGTCCCGGTTTCAAAATAAAACACACAAGCATTTACAATCATGAAATTAAAAGAAATAACGATCAGATAAGAACATAAATCATTACTTTAACCCACTTTTAGGCGGGTTACAATTGTGTGTTGTGACAAAAACTTAATGTGTTTGGAGTTTACGTATTGTTGCTTTTACCATATTTTTATCCCAAAGATACTTTAAAACCCAGATAATTAGTGTATTTGAATGTATTCATTTTATTCATTCATACTTTTTTAATATATTTGTAAAATTATGACAGTGTATTATAAACCAGAAATTATTTCTAACTATATACATCATCTGTCTCAAACAAAACAAACAATTTGATTATAAAATTTAGAATTAATATCTAAAGTTTGTTGATTATAAATCCCAGTGACCCTGGTTTTCTGTATTATTTAATTATACTTAATTCTGAATAAATCCTGTTTCATATGCTGAAATGAGGTTATCAACAGTCAGATTTTCATTTTCTTTTGAAAAAAGTCATAAAATGATATTTATATTTCTTAAAAAACTGATATATAAAATGAAACTCTCCTGTTCCTCTGATAGTAAACATGAAACAGTCTGTTATAAGTAATCTGGGTGCTTTGGCTCCTCATAGTGCTTCTAATTTAATATACTTTACTGGAGTCTCCAAGCAGTATCAGTCACTGCCACACAGTTGCCATGGTTACTTGCCTGCCTGCACACAACATCTTTTTAAGTCAGGGGGAGGGGCCTGGATGCAGAAGCACAGCAGAGAGGGAAGGAGGTGCAGCAGACTAAAACTTATATTTATTAAACATTTGAAATTCTTCTTTGCTGTGATGTTTCAGCTCTTAAAAATGTAAACTCTTATCGGAAAATTCAACTTTTTAAATTTAATTTAAGTTTTTATTGGATGATACTATTGTAGATAATAGGTGCAGTAGACATATGTAGGATTCAATGTAGCATGTTTCTGGTAGAGGTCTTAATGTGTCAAACATGATAAATTCTGTGTTTGGAGGTTCATAAGATGATTCTTGAAAAAAAAAAAAAACATGTATAACGATAATAGGATTCAATTTCAGGCACTTGTGTTTGTGTTCTACTTCTCAAACCTGTTAGTGTGACTGCAGATTCAGCTTAAAGAGGTCACACAGATGAAAAACACTTTACAAAGCTTGAAAAAAATGCTCATCGTTTTCATTTCTTGCTCTCTTTGAAAAGAAAGTGTACTGATGCTGGGTGTCAGACTGATTCAGAAGCATTAAATCTATATGTAACAAGGTTTTTTATGAGGGGATTAATGAAATGTGCCATTGCAGAACATGTAACAGGGTGTTTTAATTTAGTATCAACATTACAAAGATAATCTATGAATAGTAGTTTACATTAACTCTCTCTAGCTGTGAATAAAACTGCACCACTTATAAATCCATAATTCTTAAGTTGAGTTGGTTACATATACATATATATATATATATTTACACATAACAGGCCAAACATTTCTGACACTGATTTTAAACAGTCATGTGTGAAATAAATAGGGGTTGACTGGGATCTGGTGGAGTTCTTACTGTGTGTGTGTTGCTATGGACACGCTGAAAACACTGGCTCATGGACTGACTCAGTCTTTCAGGGTCATGGAGTATTTAAGATCTCTGAAGAAAGTAAAGATGTTTGTCTCCCAATTAATATGTTATAGTTCAGTTTTTGGTAACCGTAAACAGGTCAGATCAGATGTTAAAGGTCAGTTTGTGACACGGCAGCTCACACTAAATGTTTGTCTCTTCATATTTAACTACACAAAGATAAAAAAAAAATTACAAGAAACTCTTATTTATGATAAAATTGTTCACAGATCAAAGTATTCATGGAGCATAAGATGACATTAAAGTATTAAATTAAAGAGTATGACCTCTAGCTCATGACAGTGAAGCTCTGTTTTCTTTAACTATCAAAACAAAGTCTCACTTCTTCTTCCCCGGGGATTTATGACAGTCACTAAATCAAGGCCGCTGTCTGACAATCTCAGCATTTTAATATCTATACTTTACACATAAATGCTGTAAATCGTTTGGTAAGTTGTAATAGAGGTGTCGAGGACCCGACCCTGAAACAGAATGAATACCTCGTGTCATGAACAAGGAAAAACAGGTGGTGTGTGTATGTGTGTGAGTGTGTTTGTCTCTGATTTGGAAGGAATAAGTCGGAGATCACCGAGATCCCAAAGCAAATAGGAGCAGATGATTTACAGCTATAAAAAGCTCCAGAAAAAACACACGTGAGAGAAGGAATAAGCAGCAGTTATTGTTGTGTGGTTTTTATTTTCTGACGGGCTGATGGCGATGAAGCACTGGCTCATTGACACGTAGGAGAGATATGAGCTGGCCAGGCATTTGTTTTGTGGTACATGTGCCGTTTGTATCCATGGCAACCACACCATGGCTGTGTCCTCTGGTGTCCAGATAGGATCGCCATCCTTGGTAATGTTAAAAGACTTAAAATGGTTATGGAGTGAAGCATCCTGTTTTTTTATCCCTAATGGTAAAGAGAATGATTTGTCTCTATGTGCAGGTCTTTAGAAATAAGATATGATTCACTAACATACTGGAGTTTTAGTTTTTGGATTTTTAAAAATCAGGTCAAAGTCAAACCAGCAGATGCTTCAAGAGCACTTTGAGTATGAAGTTCCAAATACCCTGAACCTTATTATAACAGGGAGGTATAAATGATTATATTTGATGCACAAATTCTTTCATTATATTAAACATTTTGAATCTTTTTGTGTGCAAAAATTAAGATGAAATGTAATATTCTAACAGGAATCTTGTGAACCATAAATGTAGTTAAATCAAGAGCAAACTGATGTGTTTCCATCCATCCCTACATGTTACAGTGGGGCAAAAAAGTATTTAGTCAGCCACCGATTGTGTAAGTTCTCCCACTTAAAAAGATCAGAGAGGCCTGTAATTTTCATCATAGGTATACCTCAACTATGAGAGACAAAATGAGGAAAAAAAATCCAGAAAATCACATTGTCTGATTTTTAAAGAATTTATTTGCAAATTATGGTGGAAAATAAGTATTTGGTCACCTACAAAAGTTAATCTCAATACTTTGTTATATAGCCTTTGTTGGCAATGACAGAGGTCAAACGTTTTCTGTAAGTCTTCACAAGGTTTTCACACACTGTTGCTGGTATTTTGGCCCATTCCTCCATGCAGATCTCCTCTAGAGCAGTGATGTTTTGGGGCTGACGCTGGGCAACACGGACTTTCAACTCCCTCCAGAGATTTTCTATGGGGTTGAGATCTGGAGACTGGCTAGGACACTCCAGGATCTTGAAATGCTTCTTACGAAGCCACTCCTTCGTTGCCCGGGCGGTGTGTTTGGGATCATTGTCATGCTGAAAGACCCAGCCACGTCTCATTTTCAATGCCCTTGCTGATGGAAGGAGGTTTTCACTCAAAATCTTACGATACATGGCCCCATTCATTCTTTCCTTTACACGGATCAGTCGTCCTGGTCCCCTTGCAGAAAAACAGCCCCAAAGCATGATGCTTCCACCCCCATGCTTTACAGTAGGTATGGTGTTCTTTGGATCCAACTCAGCATTCTTTCCCCTCCAAACACGACAAGTTGAGTTTCTACCAAAAAGTTCTATTTTGGTTTCATCTGACCATATGATGTTCTCCCAATCCTCTTCTGGATCATCCAAATGCTCTCTAGCAAACCGCAGACGGGCCTGGACGTGTCCTGGCTTCAGCAGGGGGACACGTCTGGCACTGCAGGATTTGAGTCCCTGGCGGCGTAGTGTGTTACTGATGGTAGCCTTTGTTACTTTGGTCCCAGCTCTCTGCAGGTCATTCACTAGGTCCCTCCGTGTGGTTCTGGGATTTTTGCTCACCGTTCTTGTGATCATTTTGACCCCACGGGGTGAGATCTTGCGTGGAGCCCCAGATCGAGGGAGATTATCAGTGGTCTTGTATGTCTTCCATTTTCTAATAATTGCTCCCACAGTTGATTTCTTCACACCAAGCTGCTTACCTATTGCAGATTCAGTCTTCCCAGCCTGGTGAAGGTCTACAATTTTGTTTCTGGTGTCCTTTGACAGCTCTTTGGTCTTGGCCATAGTGGAGTTTGGAGCGTGACTGTTTGAGGTTGTGGACAGGTGTCTTTTATACTGATAACGAGTTCACACAGGTGCCATTAATACAGGTAACGAGTGGAGGACCGAGGAGCCTCTTAAAGAAGTTACAGGTCTGTGAAAGCCAGAAATCTTACTTGTTTGTAGGTGACCAAATACTTATTTTCCACCATAATTTGCAAATAAATTCTTTAAAAATCAGACAATGTGATTTTCTGGATTTTTTTTCCTCATTTTGTCTCTCATAGTTGAGGTATACCTATGATGAAAATTACAGGCCTCTCTGATCTTTTTAAGTGGGAGAACTTACACAATTGGTGGCTGACTAAATACTTTTTTGCCCCACTGTATATACTCTACTCAGGGTTGCAGGGGGCTGGTGCACATCTCCAGCTGTCATTGGACAAAGGCAGGGAACACCCAGGTCACTAGTCCATCACAGAGTCTCACAGACACAAACAAGACACTTTCAAATGACCTTTAATTTACCAAGAAATTCTCTCAAAAACTTGGATGAAAATTACAAATCTTAAAAATGATCAGTATAAAAGATGATGAGTCAGGGTGTGAAGTGACTTTTTATAACTATTATCAGCTTTAACAAACAATCACAAAGTTGTTTACACTCTTGTAAAACCATTACTCAAAATAAAAAGGTAAACATAATTAAGAAATGGAAATAAATTTACGTTAATTTAAATATTATGGTCTTATACATGAATGTAGTTGTATCATAATTAGTGAAATTGTTTGATTTCTATAAAATATTGGTTAAATTTTAAGTTTGGGAAGTCTGACGGTTTAAGATTCGTTCA
The DNA here is from genome assembly GCA_006937955.1 of Pachypanchax playfairii. Lineage (NCBI taxonomy): Eukaryota > Metazoa > Chordata > Actinopteri > Cyprinodontiformes > Aplocheilidae > Pachypanchax > Pachypanchax playfairii. Next base: position 2,021,171 of record SSNP01000050.1, read on the forward strand.
CGACATTCGGTCATTTTTTTGCTGAACAGCAGCTTTTCCAGCTGCTTGTTTGTCCCACAGGTTTATATTTCAGACTCTCGCTGTGTCTGGAAAAAATAAGTCACTACGATGGGCAAATGAGATATCCTGATGCTAAAAATACATGTGACTGACTCTATTTCTAAAGTCTGAGTGTAATATCATATTGCATGGCACATCGATTGTGGCTGAGGAGGATGTGCATGCTCAGATATTCTGAGTCTCAATAAAGCTCACCGATGCTATTTTGGACCGATTATCTGAGAAGATGTGTTAAATTTACCCTACTATCATTTCTTATTCATTAACCTGCAAACTGGAATTTATTTCCCCACCGTTTCCGTCATTGAAATGAGACCAGTCGAGGTAACGCAGCCTCTTGACTCAAACACGAGCAGCACATGAGCCGAGAGGTCAGACAAAGACAAGGTCAACTTTTATTAATGAGAACATGGAAAATCAGGTTGCCACCATGACCACTTTGTATTTCTGCTGTTGTCAACATTACCTAACAGTTCACTGACGTTTCTTAATCTTTCACTCTTATTTTCATGGTTATGTATTTATTGCTTTTTTTAAAAGAAAATTCAAATTTCTGAACAAAAAAAAAAAATGCAAAGCAGCTTTTTGAAAATGATTGCAGTAAATACTGCCACCTACAGGAGGTTCAACTCAATGTAATTCAAAAACACCAACATTTGTTACTACTGTAAATACATAAGTATTTAATTTGATTGGGAAACACATTTTTATTTGATTAAATATTTCAGTTTAAGTAAAACAAGCCTGGAGACAGAAAATGGCTTACAGTTTTTTTTTTTTTTTGTAATAAAAAGCCTTCCTTAAACTCAGAAATTTTCAAACTGATTCATTTAATTATCTAACCATTCAACATTTTACTGTCAAAGGTGAAAAAAGTCAATACATTTACAGTGGTGTGAAAAATTATTTGCCCCCTTCCTTATTTCTTATTTTTTTGCATGTTTGTCACACAAAATGTTTCTGATCATCAAACAGATTTAACCATTAGTCAGAGATAACGCAAGTAAACACAAAATGCAGTTTTTAAAAAATGGCTTTTATTATTTAGGGAGAAAAAAAATCCAACCCTACATGGCCCTGTGTGAAAAAGGAATTGGCCCCTGAACTTAATAACCGATTGGGTCACCCTTAGCAGCAATAACTGTAACCAAGCATTTGCGATAACTTGCAACGAGTCTTTTACAGCTCTGGAGGAATTTTGGCACGCTCATCTTTGCAGAATTGTTGTAATTCAGCTTTATTTGAGGGTTTTCTAGCATAAGTTGCCTTTTTAAGGTCATGCCAGAGCATCTCAATGGGATTCAGGTCAGAACTTTGACTAGGCCACTCCAAAGTGTTCATTTTGTTTTTCTTCGGCCATTCAGAGGTGGATTTGCTGGTGTGTTTGGGTCATTGTCCTGCGACAGCATCCAAGATCGCGTCAGCTTGAGTTGACGAACAGCTGGCCGGACATTCTCCTTCAGGATTTTTTGGTAGACAGTAGAATTCATGGTTCCATCTATCACAGCAAGCCTTCCAGGTCCTGAAGCAGCAAAACAACCCCAGACCATCACACTACCACCACCACATTTTACTGTTGGTATGATGTTCTTTTTCTGAAATGCTGTGTTACTCTTATGCCAGATGTAACAGGACATTTGCCTTCCAAGAAGTTCAACTTTTGTCTCATCAGTCCACAAGGTATTGTCCCAAAAGTCTTGGCAATCATTGAAATGTTTCTTAGCAAAATTGAGACGAGCCCTAATGTTCTTTTTGCTTAACAGTGGTTTGCATCTTTGAAATCTGCCATGCAGGCCGTTTTGCCCAGTCTCTTTCTTATGGTGGAGTCGTGAACACTGACCTTAATTGAGGCAAGTGAGGTCTGCAGTTCTTTAGATGTTGTCCTGGGGTCTTTTGTATATTTACTTGTGTTATCTCTGACTAATGGTTAAATGTGTTTGATGATCAGAAACGTTTTGGGTAACAAACATGCAAAAGAATAAGAAATCAGGAAGGGGGCAAATAGTTTTTCACACCACTGTAAGGTATTAGGTATTTGGCGCCATCTGCTGGAGAAAAGTTACAATCACATGCAAATGTTCTTAACCAAGAATGTCTTTATCGTTTTACTGCGGACGGTTTCTGAATCAGGTGTATTTGTCTCAAACGTTCAATAAACAGATACATTTGAATTAAAGGTGTGATGGTCTTATAAAATCCAGATCCAGATGCTGGTGAGTTTGTAATAAATGTGTCAGGTCTTTGCTTTAACAGAGGGGATTTTTATTCAAACCTTTTACAGCAAGGCACATAATATATCTTCTTTTAAAATCTGTATCAATTCCAATTTATACGATGGCATCTGAATGTATCTGATTAAACACTCTGGCACCATCAGCAATAAAAATAATCTTTTCTATTTAAATTTAATGACATTCTGCTCACCTAAAGGAACAAAATTCATTCACATGGTAAATAATTGACCCCAGTCTGTGTTCTTCTTTGCCCTTCAATCTTTGAGGTTTAAACCTGGTTACTAATTACCTTGATCCAAAGATTGATTCTTATTATTACTGCAGGTGAGTTTAAACATTTGCTTGAATGGATCCTACTTAAAAAAAAATCAGTGCAATAAGGAACAACTAAAGAGGAAGTGAAACAAGATTTCCTTTAGATACAGGAGTAACAGGGAACTGTGTTACACAAATGTAAAATGTCTGCTTGTGCTGTTCTGTCAAAAATAAGTGGTTTTACTTTTTTTCTGGATGTGAGCATTTTTTATTGCCTTAAAAATATAAAACCATAAATACCCAGCATGTGACTGAGAGCAAAAGTGACACTTTCAATCCTATTGGAAAGTCTTCCACCTGCAACCTGGTACCTGTTAGGATTAAAAAGGCAGCCGTCAAAAGTCATTAAGGAATTTTATTCCATCCATCAAACATTGCAAAATTACAAAATACTTCACAAAAACATCCAAAACAAACCATAATGATATGTTTTTGTTATTAGCAACAAAATAGCTGCAACTTTGCCATCACATTTCAAGTTTTTATCTGTAATATTAATAACTTTACAAAATGTTGTCACAGTTTAGCACCGGGCAGCACCAAGGCATCAGCCTCACATTTACCTCAGACATTAGCTAATTTAGATTTTTCAGACAGAATCTGGATAAAAAGATCCAACTTTATTGTCATCTTTTTCTGACTGTTCCACAGCAATCATCCTGTGAGAGCTTTGCAGTTAAATGTCTCTTTAGCTTTAGAAGTACTTGAGATATTTAATTCACTAAGATAAAAGCAGCTCTAATCAGACTGTCACCAAACTGAAAGACTGTGTTGCTTGTTGATTGGATTAGGAGTGCAAATCATGCTTTTTTTATTTTAAGCTTATAGATTACAATATTACAATAATACCCAAAAAGTATAAATCATCCTCATCTTTTGGCTACTCGTACATATGTGCTATTTTCATTGCATCATTTCCCTTTAATGAATTTACAATTAGCTCAATAAGTCACATTTGACTGATTTTTTGGACCAGACGAATGAAATCTCACTGTTTTGTCAAGGAATTACTTGAGCTTTTTTTTTTCCTTTTTTACACAAACAGAGAAAGAATATGACATAAGACATTATTGCATCTGCTGTTTGAAAAGATTTTTGGATCTGTGAACTGTGGCATTAATTTGAAGAACGCACTGTTCTCCCTTTGAGTGGCTGAGGAGACCTGAAGTTGTTCTCCATGCGCATCTTCACATCTTCTTCCTCTTCATTGAACATGAGCATCCGAAACATCCCCAGCTGCATTTAATGAAGGAAATACAAAATATTACCAAAAAAAAAAAAAAAACATCTAATTTCTTGTTTAAAAGACAAATATTTGAAATCTATGTCTCCCAGTTTCTTTAAAATTATATACTTTGCAGATATTTTCTACCACATTTATAAGAACAATAAAATCTGATTAACAGATGCAGAACTACTAAAAGTGAACCGTGCTGTGTATTTTGCTGTGAAACACACCTGTCTTTCTGAAACAGTGATTGGCTCCTTCAGGAGGATCCAGGTGACGCTCTCGTGTAAAGGAGGCGTGGTCAGTGATCCCGGGTAGGTCCAGTACTGGAGACTGCTGGGTAGGAGGCATTTGGGGTTAAACCCTTTGAACGTTGTGACGCTGCCCTGCAATAAAAAGGCAACAAAAAAAAAATTTTAAAAAAGTCATAAAACTTATTGTACAGAACATTTTACGAATCTAGTAACATCTGGTACAAACCTTATATTTCACCATGAACAGAGCGTCTGTTATCATATGAAGCCAGCGATGGTCGTCACCTGTCTTACAGGAAACACTGTTTTCATTTGATTTGTCATGTTTACAGCTATTTTCTGATTCAACATCCACTCAAAAATAACCACCAAGTTTATAAAACATGCACCTACTGTATGTATACAACTGCAATAGTAAAACCAAAGAGATCGATTTACAAAATAAGATAATACATACAAAAAAAATCTCTTACCTCTAAGAAAATACCAAGAACGGCGAGACCATCGGGATCTGATGAGGCCTCTTCAAATGTTCTGTACTTAACAGCATTCCAGTGAACTAAGTGAAGCTAAACAGATAAACACAAAATTTTTGTCACTCGAATTCTAAAATGTTTTTTTTCCCCTACAAGAAAATGTTGCCACATGCTCCTCGGTACAGCAGCAGTTTAGTTTGTGATCAATATTATGAAATCAATCTACATTAGAATTAGATTTTTTATATGTATTTGTATTTATCTTGATACTATCTGCATCTCTATATCTGCTCCAGTTGTCCTGCAACTCTGAAGAGCTGCACCGACTCCAAATATTAGCCTAAACTGTGATTTTGTCTTCTGTTTTATAAAAACATTTTTTTAAATATAGAAAGTTTGTCTTGCTAGAATTTTCCTTAAAAAAAAGAAGTATCTTAGTAGCTAATTTAATCTAAATAATTTGTTGTTTTTTTTCCATTAGTAATGACGTCGAGATGTCAAAAGTATTGTGTTGAATTATTTTAAACAAGGCTCCTAATTATTGTTCAGGTGTCTGGTTAGCTTGGTGTGGTTTATTAAAAATGTTATGTTTAGCTGCAGTATTGTGAAAGATATCTGATATTGAAATTTTTTTACAGTACTGGTACAGAGTTTGGAATTTTTTTTACACCCTAGTTATCAGGCTGACAGACTGAAGTATTCTCGTCCAAAATTCTGACCTCTGATGCGAAGCCAATTCCTGCAACAGTGTGCTCAGAGCCATCGTGTCCCTTTCCACCCCAGTGGAAGTGAAACTGTTTCAGTCTGTACGGGTTGTCAAGTGGGCCTCCTCGGATCACTGCAAGAGACGAGATGAAAAAGGATGATTGTGAAGTCTCACACATACATCTGCCATCACACTCCCACTCTCTGTGGGTGTTACATAAACTGCTTTCCATCAACACCTCCAAAACAGCTTGGCGTCCTTTCTCCCAGACACCACAGCATGAGTCAGCATGGTAACACCACGTAGACCTGATCCAGTTTCTCATTAAAAGCCAAAATACAAGCAGACACACTGCCTGGCAAACCTGTGATGACATCTGTCAGAGTTGTGAGGAGCAAGCTTTGGTTTGACAGGCAGAGATATACAGTTGAAGGTCCAGTCCCAACTGAACGGTCCATGGCAACAACGTGGATCAAAACTCATAAAACTACAGTTGTAGGTTGACTTTATACTCAGTGCATTAGGGCCATAAAGTGTTACCAGGTAATATCTCTTAGATGCAACATCATTAATAGATTTTGTTGGCAGTCTCTTACTAATGTCAAGCTGGAACTGCATCTTGTAGCCTAATAAGTGCCAAAGATCCATCAGAGACATGCAGATATTCTAAATGAATCCTAATGGTTCTAAGCATAAAGACTTGAGACAAACAATATCGTTTATTGATTTTGTTAGACACTGTGCCTTTAAAGAGGGTCAGCTGAAGCCTGTGTCTCCTCGAGTGTTCCCATTACTTTATATAAGTCCTCAGGCTTTTGGACTTCCAATCAGTAAGAGTCGAAATCAGCCAAGTTCCATCACAATCTGAACAATCTGCACTGGGGTTCCTCAAGGATGTATGTTCGACCCCTTTTCTGTTGGCATAGCTCAACAACCCCATCTTACACCAGATCTTTCACATCTGCTGATGACACATCTGTGATGGGTCTCATTACTTACACCATGTGACAATTTTAGTCAATACTAATTAATAAGTAGAAACGTACTAAATGTGATAACAATTTATCAGTGTTGGTGTATATATTAAACTAAAAATAATCATCAATAAATCCAGAAAGGCTCACATTCAACTTTTACAAACCTGAACCTCCTAAATCACACTACTAACAAAAATCAACAAAGAAATCAGTTTTTGTTTTGTTTTTTGTCGTCTTCAGGAACATGCTGCACCTTGCCACTGAGCAGAGACAGAACATCTTCTCCAGAAAAGTTGGTCCATAAAAACATTTTATTCCCTTGAACAAATCTGTCAACTATATGAAAGGGAGTTAGAAAGTAACTAAAATAATTTAACTTTTTATTAAAGAGAGTCATGACTCAAGGAATTCAAGCACAAAAGAGCAGAGAAGATATATAAGAAATGATTAATGCTTAAAAAAAGTCATTGAATGCAAAGATTTTTTTTTTTTTTTTAACAAAACCAGCTCATTCAGTTCTTGTATAAAACAGTTTATTTAATGTGGAACTTTTTTTATCTGCCCATGAAATAAACAACAACATACTTTAAAGCAGAACTAAGTAAGTTTTGCTCTCGCTCTCCCCCTACTGGTCCCCTGTGAAAGCTCACTGTCGTAACGTTCCCCCGCCGCCGCCGCAGACCCCCCCCCACCCCCCGCCGCCGCCCCCCCAACAACAACGCGCAGAGAAAGCTTTTGCAAGAAGAAAGAAAAACAAAACCAAGAAAATGTCTCGACAGGTGAGTATTATTGTCATCTTTGCGCTCCTAAGGGTGGCGTTGCTAACAACGGCAAGGGCTTCATGCTTGTATTTATGTACGTGAGTGTGAGTGCCGTAAAGCAGGTTTGTTCTCGCGAGATTAGTCGGGTCCGATCCACTGAAAGTTGCAAGTGCTGCTTTCAGGACACAGACCCCGGAGGGAGGGGAGGGACCCACGAATCACCCCGCCAAGTCCTTGTTTACCCCCACAGGGACCCTAGAAAACATTTATTGAGGTGAAAAAACTTACTTAGTTCTGCTTTAAGACCAAGACTTTAATCTTTTTGGCCAAAGGTTGATTTATCTATGATACTTTATGTATATATGTATAGGTGTGCTAAAAGCTGCAGTTAAAGGTGATTATGATGTTGTAATTTTTTTTATCTTGGGTAACGTTATCAATACAAACTGCTACAATTACGATAATATATTTAATGATCAGGGGCATGATTGATTTAAAGTTACTTTCAGATTCAAGGCAAAGTCATTTTACTCTTTCATGATACAATATCTGTCAAAATTAGCTGTTTTTGTTCATGTAAATATATATTCATTTAATTAGGAACATAAATGTGCAGCACAAATTGACAGATTTACACCCAAATCCCATGACTAACAGCAATCTGAGATCTCCAGGTTTTATTCAATAGAAACACAAAGAATGTTGTTAGAGTCTCTCCACATTAGATTTTTGTTTTTATGAATAATTTCCATCAACATTTGCTTAATCTGTGGAAATGATCTCAGCTACATTCGACACATTTCCCTGCTTATCATTCATGTTAATGGCAGGGTGGATAACATGGATCCACCCAGTCATAAAGACAAATATCGACATAATAACTACTGTGATCTTCTTCAGGTTATTATATCTTTTGTCCAGCAAACAGATACTCATACAGTTAAGTGTTGGCTGCACTTTCCTGCAGCATAATCAGAGGTTTATTTGCAACCTTTTATTATGGTCAGCGCTGAACATGGCTTGCAATTTCCAAGTTCTCTTCGATTTTATACTTTTGGTTGAGATTGTTTTGCACGCTGTTATCAGCAGATGAGAGGTGGATCATCTCTGAACTGTGATCTTTATGAAAAAGGAGTCAGGAAGTAAATCTGTAAATAAACTAGCATAATGATACTAGAAAAGAAAACTTTTATCACATCTTGACATGGTTAGGATTATTCTGATCTAAAACCAAAAAATTTACAGACAAAAAAAGAATTTAAGTTGTTCATGTATCAAGACTGTTTCTTACCTGAACGATCATCAGAGTCAACAAACTCCACAACTACAGAGTGTCCATTGTTGGTGATGTTAATAGAGGTACACCCGTCATAGTCCAAGACAATCGGGCTCAGGCTGAGGTCATGTATGGTCTCCTCTGGGATGATGTCAATGGGAGACTGGTAATTTCCCAAGGCAATAGGGTAGTTTTTATGCCATGCTGAAGGCCCTTTAAATTACAAAATAAAACATTATGCTGTAAAATCCAATTCCAGTCATTACTTTATATTATATTGATTTTAATTCCACAAACAGACTATTTGGACAACACTCCTGCACTGATAATGAACTGATACACTTATATTGTCTCACTAAATGAAGTCATTAAAAAGTGAAACCTGAAAATGCATGTAAAATAATAAGAATAATAATAAGTGGGAGAGGGTGTCTTTAAAATGTCGGACACACCAGGTGGTTTTCAGGGCAAAGCCCAGGAATAACTCTCAGGTAGGATGTCAGGTGATCGTGACATCAGTTATCCTGTAAATCTCAGAGCTAATCTGGTATTAACAGCCATTTTAACAGTTACTCATCGGGAGAAAACATGTAGAGATTCTCCCTCACATGAAAAAACATTAAATATTGTAATTAAGAGTCTTAATTATGTCAAACTTACCGTCTTCTTTCCCATATCCCCAGTGGTGACCTGTCATGGTGTTGCAGGACAGTCAAACCGAGCGCCCCTGTGCACCGCTAAATGACTCTGAGATCAGCTGCTGCAGCTATTGATGAAATTTGTTGGGAAGGACAATTACCACCATGACACGCCCCTTTACCACCGTGACACGCCCCTTTAAGCCAACACACATAGACATTATATAAATGATTTATATGATTTATATACATGTCTATGAACACACATATAATGTGCTGGACAAAGGATTGTGGACTAAATACACCTAACAGACAAATTAAAAACTGTAAGAAAAAATAAAAGTGCAAATAAAATATGGCCCTTTCAGTTATTTAAAATTTTTGAAAAATCACAAGAAAAGGATAGATAGATAGATAGATAGATAGATAGATAGATAGATAGATAGATAGATAGATAGATAGATAGATAGATAGATAAAACTTGCCAAATAAAATGAATTTATATATTTTTTTTGAATGCCAAATACAACGTATTTGTCACATCCACCTGGATCGACAGCGTATGTTTTTGTGTCGAAAGTGCGTGTTGGGATTTTGCCGCCGTACGTCCGTGTCGAATCTGACTTTGCGGAAGTGAAAGTACTGACGTCACTCATTGTAAAGCTATCATGGCAGCCACCAAAGACTCCAAAGAACAAAAATACGACAGACAGCTCCGGTAGGTTTACGAATCATCACAGTCTTCTTAGATTAACTACATTTCACCGGATAAATTTAGGCAGTAAAAAGTCACAACCGAGTAATTTACCTAGTTGCGGTGCTAAGGATACTTAGCATTAGCTTTCTTTGTGTTATATCAGCATCAGGATTCAGATTGACGGAATAACTTGTGTGGAGTTTGTGTTTAGAGTTAGTTTCCCATCAAAGCTGTTATTTTCTCTGGTGACATCCTGTGATGGTTCACCAGAAACACCAGGACTATGCGTCAAACCTTTGTGCTGTAACAGATGCTGAAGGGGGGTTTGTGTCAGTAAATGACAAAACCCATGTTCTTGTTGTGCTCTTGTGTGTCAGATTGTGGGGTGACCATGGTCAAGAAGCTCTGGAAAATGCACACGTTTGTCTCATCAATGCCACAGCGACAGGAACAGAAATCCTGAAGAACCTGGTTCTTCCAGGTAACCAGATTTTGGGTTGTTTTTAGTGCTGGTGATGCAAACACACACCTGATTGAATAAACTCATCTGTTTGACAGGAATTGGAGCATTCACCATAGTTGATGGACACACGGTATCTGGAGAAGATGCAGGAAACAAGTAAGAATGTTTTTTAACTGATGGATGTCCAAAGTGATCCATTAGAGGTGTGTTGGTGACTGACCTCCTGATCTTATCTTACAGTTTTTTCCTCAGCAACAACAGCATTGGAAAGGTAATGCTCTCTGTATCTGTTCAAAACATATTTTTATGGGGTTGTGTAGAAAAGCGTGATGCTTATTTTAGTTATGCTGTTGCAGAATCGCGCCCAGGCTGCCACCGAGCTGCTACAAGAACTGAACAGTGACGTGTCAGGAAACTTCGTAGAGGAGGTTTGTTCTGAAAAGTGTTAATAGGAATTATAATCCCCAAAGGGTTTATTGCCTTTTCAGTGCTAGAATTAATTAAAGTATTCAGAGAGTTAAAAAGAACCAAAAGTGGATTTGATATTAATTAATTTGTGTCATCATCCTGATGATGAGAAAGTTCTCAGTTGTGATTTCTGTCTCTCCTGTAGACTCCAGACAAACTTCTGGACAACGATCCAGAGTTTTTCCACAGATTTACAATAGTCATCAGTGTCCAATTGCCAGAAAGGTGCAAAATATTTCTGTTGCAAAAATATTAGAGGCTGAGTGGGTTTTTTCACTGTATTTTTCCCTCTCTTTAAATAAATCAATGTTATTTCTTTTATATTTAACAGCACATGTTTGAGACTCGGCGCAGTACTGTGGAACGCATCTGTACCATTTTTAGTGTGTAAAACTTATGGCCTGATAGGCTACATGAGACTGGTGGTGCAGGAGCACACGGGTCAGTTTCCTTTATTTAATCCCATTTCATTCTAATTCATGATTCATTAATATTCCTGTCCATGCTGATAATTGTTTCTGCACATTGTTTTTTTCTTCTCCCACTTTAGTGATTGAATCTCATCCAGACAATGCATTGGAAGATCTAAGATTAGATCAGCCTTTTGATGAATTTAAGAACCACGTAAAGTCCTTCAACCTTTCTATTATGGACAAGAAGGTTTGGATTATCTTCAATTTGACATCATAGTACTTTAAATATTCCTTCTGTAGCTACTAATGTTCTTTCCGGATTTAATCTAGGATCACAGTCACACACCCTGGATTATTGTTGTTGCTAAATACTTGGAGAGATGGCTCAGTGAGGTAAGGAGGAAAGTTCCACTGGCTTTCCCAAAGACAAACCTTATTGTATCATTTTCACTCTTCTTTTGTTGGTTTGCAGCACGATGGGGAGCCACCCAAAAATTACAAGGAGAAGGAGGCGTTTAGACAGATGATTCGAGAAGGTATCACATCTGGAATGGATTTTTCTGGGAATTTCATCTCTTTGCCTGGAAAAATGATCTCAGACTTGTTGTTTTCTTTTTACAATTTAGGGATTCTAAAAAATGAGAATGGTGTTCCAGAGGATGAGGAAAACTTTGATGAAGCTATTAAGAATGTTAATACTGCTTTAAATCCAACCAAGGTACCAGATCTTGCACTCTTTTGAACGTGTGTCTCCTTTTTCAGCCTTTAATCTGTCTTGTTTTTTTGGAATATTTGTTCAGATTTCAAGCTCCATCGAAGACCTCTTCAATAGTGAGCAGTGTAACAACATCACTGCACAGGTCGTTAAGATTATTGAGAAATTACACACTCGTAAATCCAAGAAGAAGATTTTAAATAGTTTTTTCCCCATCTGTTTGTTTAGTCGACCTCTTTTTGGGTGATGCTGCGAGCTGTGAAGGAGTTTGTTCACACTGAAGGGAACGGAAGCCTCCCCGTGCGCGGAACCATCCCAGACATGATCGCAGACTCTCAGAAGTACATCAACCTTCAAAATGTGTAAGTGAAGAATCTGAAGGTTCCTGTTCTGCACTAGCGTAGTAAAAGAGACCCACAAGGCCGACCAATGAACAAACAAATTCTGTCTCTCATTAGTAAATTTATATTTGTTTTTAATTGCAGATACAGAGAAAAGGCCATGCAGGATGCAGCAGCTGTTACCAAACATGTCGAATGTCTTCTGCAATCTATTGGAAAGGTATTCAATAAATCCAGATGTTTTCAGTCTCAGACTGAAATCCTTCAGGTGTCATTTAAAATCTAATATTTCTGTTGTTGCATTTAGCAAATCTAAGTAATTTCTAGCTTAGAAGTTCAGTGAACAAATACTGGACGCACGTCTTTACAACATGTATTAATGTATCCACCTGCTGCATTCAGACATGCTGAAATGTCACATTACATACAATATCTGTTACATAAACAGATTCAATAAGAATAAAAAAGAATCTGATTTCTAATGTTCCTTGTTTTTTATTAGCCACCAGAAAGCGTCTCAGAGAAAGACATCAAGCTGTTCTGTAAGTACTCAGCTTTTATCAACTTCCATTAAGTTTTAATCTTATTATTAGTATAAATACTGTACATGTACAAGCTCATGTAGTAAACAGAAATATGTATACAATATGAAATATTTGGGGAATTTTTTGCTGAACTGTGGAGTGAATTTTAAGCATGTATAAAAAAAGTCAAATTTAATTTAGTCCTTTATACTATCAGATGAAATGGTGTTGAGTATTTTTAGAAAGCTTCACATCATATTTCTTTTTTAAAAAAGACATGTTTGTTATTTATTTTTATTTCTGCTTGTCGTCTGTGAGCTTTATGCAACAGCACCTCGTTGTCTCGTCGGAGAGTTTTTCATTCTCTGAACTTGCTGCTTTAACTGATCAGTCCAGACCACGATGGAGTGTTTGTTTCTTCTAACTCAAGATATTTGTGTGATGTAGGTAAGAATGCGTCCTTCCTCCGAGTCGCGCGCTGCAGGTCTTTGGCTGAAGAATATAGTGTCGATTCAATAAACAAAGATGAAATCAGTAAGTCTGTGATGAATATTTGACTCGACAGTGATTGTTGTTGTTTGACTGTGTGCTGAGTCTTTACCTGCTCTCCTCTCATCAGCTTCTTGTATGGACAGTCCAGACAGTGAGATGGTCTTCTACCTGATGCTCCGTGCAGTCGATCGCTTCTATCAGCAGCACTCGCGCTACCCAGGTACAAGAACTTTATTAAAACATTATTTTGATGACTATCAGAGCAGTTTGTGGTTAGAGTCTGGTTTAGTGTAAAGGTTGATTTTGTTTTTAATCACAGGAGTGTATAACTACCAGGTGGAGGAGGATATCAGTAAGTTGAAGCTGTGTGTGAACAGCCTGCTGCAGGAGTACAGTCTCAATGTCAACATCAAAGATGACTACATCCACGAGTTGTAAGTCACTGTTTTTTCAGCTATTCAAAGTGACAATCAGAGCCTGTCAAATAATTCAGGATTTTATCTCTATAGCTGTCGGTACGGTGCAGCAGAGCCGCACACAGTTTCTGCATTTTTGGGAGGTGAATGCATTTTTCTTTTGCACCTTATTCACATTAACACACACACTCTGCTCATAAAATCCGAACCGTCTTCTAAATCACGTCAATCTGCTTTTTGTAGGATCAGCAGCTCAAGAGGCCATTAAGATCATCAGCCACCAGTTTGTGCCCTTCAACAACACTTTCATTTATAACGCCATGTCGCAGACGTCTGCAACATTTCAGCTGTGAGCTCAGATCCTGAGCTCAGACTGACTAACAGAAACATCTCAGACTGTGAAAGTGGTGACGGTGCTTCTTGTGGAAGAAAAAAAACAAAGTACTTGTTGGAGATTTTCTTTGAACTTTTTCTTTTCCGTCTCTTCTGCACGTGTCGTTAAACAAACATGGAAGTAAAACTTGCAGAAAACCCAAAACAAGACGAGAATCTTCATTTAATGTTTTCATCTTTGACGTATTCCACAAGCAGCACTCTGTGTACTTTTGCCCCAGCTGTATGTTATTATGTTTTTGTGACCTGTATTAAAATATTATCTGTTTAACTGACATAAACTGCTGTAAAGGATTCTTAGAATTACAAGTGTCTTTATTTGGATTAAACACAAGTGTTGACCTCGGCTCATCTGCCAGTTTAACAGCTGTTCTGTTCCAGGTGGATGGAAACACTTTAAAGAGGCCATTTCATACACATTTCAGGACTTTGTGGTTATTTCTTAAGTATTAACCAGTAATATCAAACATTTTATATCCAAAAAACGTCAGGAAACACTGATTAACAGACCTTTCAATCTGTCTGCGTTAAAATTCGTTTGGTTCCGACTCTTTCCATCAGGCTGCTTCAGCTCGTTCATATTCATTGTTCGGATTTGCTGGACTCTGATTGGCTAATAAACTAGCCTATGAGAGCAAAGAATACTGTTTCCTGCCCTGCTGTGCATGACAACATCAGACATCGTGTCTTCCTGTTTGCTACGTCTTATGCTACAGCTTTTAGCCAGCAGCATGCTAGGTGTGGTTTCAACTGCAGGAGCTGCCAAATACTAACGAACAAAGGAGTTGTGACGAAACAGATACAGGCCGTTCGGACTTGGGAGAACTCGGGTTTTATCGCCACCCGCGTACTTTGAGAGATTAAAACTGAAAGAGAAGTTGTTGACCTGTTTTCACACCCACTATGAAGGTAAGAACACCTGTGGAGCTAAAATATTCAACAGAAACCTCAGAAAAAACGTTTTTAATGGAAGGGCCTCTTTAAGTGATCCTAACGACTTTTCCTGTGAATTAATTTAAATGTTTTTATAGTTATTTGCTTTAGTTTATATGTTGTTGAAAAGCAGGTAAACTGTTAGACATGTAATGTTGCTTACTTTCAAGCAGAATTTGCATATATCTTACATTACATCCAGCACCAGGGGGCGCTCTTCTATCATTTTGTTTATGTAGCATTGTGTGAAATGTTGCCTTGTAAGAGAACTGTGCTAAGAGGTTGAAACTCTGAGCAGATTTTAGTTTTATTATCTCAAAATATTCTCTCTTGGATTTGGTTGAATGAAAATGTCCCCAGATGTCCTCATACTTCCTCCTAAATGTCAATCTGTCTCGGGTTTTTGAAAGCGCTCACACCCATCGTTCTGTCTGAGAGGGATTGAGCTCATTGCCAAGATTTAGTCTGCCAGTTTCCTAAATGAAGATTTTGTCCACTGCCTCTTAAAGATTATCATGTCTCCATCCAGCCGCTGTCTGGTAGGATTATCGAACATCAGCGCCAGAATTATTAGGTCCAAACAAAGTTGTCTTCCTCTTCCATTTGGAGATTTAAATTTTATATATTCAGAATTATTATTTTTCTCCAAAATTTTCCACGACATCAAATCTGAAGTTAATACTTTCAAACAAAACACAGGATATGTTTATCTTTCATTCTGTGTACTTCTATTTAATCAAAAGCATTTTTAAAGGTGTAGGAGATCTTAAATTTTGACATAAAAGAAAGATCCCTTTGTCTCTTTGCCCAATCAGTTGGGTTTAAATGTGTCTTTGTGTTTGCTTCAAACAGAGTCTTGTGAGGAGTTTGTGTTTTTGCTTGTAACCCAACACCCCTGACTTCTACGGATGGCTGCTGATAAGAGATAACTGAAAGAAACAGCCCAAGGAGGCGTTTTTATGATGCAACAGATCTGTTGCTTTTATGTTCATTTTCATAGGTATTCACATGATAAAGAACGATAGGGTTTTTTTTTTCTTTCAAAAGTGGAAAAGGAAATGAAAGAATTGTGTAGTAATATGGTTTTAAAAAGCCGTATTAAAATGTCTGACAGTTAAACATAAAATATACATAAGAATCTGTCTTTCAACCACTAGGAAAACAAGATCTGAAATGAAAGGTCAAAGGTCACATTGATTTTTTAGCAGCCACCAGTTAACAGTGTTTTGCCTGATATGGCGGTTCACAGTAAAGAAGCGCCACGGGGGACGTTCCTTTCCTGTTCACCTTGTTCACTGATTTCCAATACAACGGGAGGTCATGTGACTTGCAAAAATGTTCTGATGACTCAGCTGGTTTTGGTTGTATAAGTGAGGGACAGGCAGGGCAGTACAGGACATTGGTTAATGACTTTGTGGAGTGGGCCGGACAAAATCTCCTACGGCTGAACATCTGTAAGACCAGAGAGACGGTGACTGATTCCAGAAGAAGCAGCAGGATTTTGGGAGAGAATGTGATGAAGGTAGAGAACTATAAGTAACTGGGTGTTACCATCAACAAGAGGCTGGACTGGAGACCCCACCCCAAAGCTGTATACAAGAAGGAGACGAGCAGACTCATGTCCTTCAGTGTGTGCAGCAAGATGTCTGCAGATAGTTTTCAGATGATGCAGGAGAAAAAGATGTTAAACAGCATGTCGTCCATAAAAGATAATCTGAAACATCGTCCTCACCACAGTCTTGATACACAGACTGCTGCAGCTCCTCCGATACAGGAAATCTTTCCTGCTACAGGTCTTTACACTGCACAGCAAAACCTGTCACCTCAAGCTGCAATAAATATTTACTCTATTTCTGTCAAGTTTTGCAAAGGTTAAATAATCTTTTTGTAGTTTTCTTAATTATGCCTACATTTTAAAAATCACAATTCTTTGTTGTTTGTGCTGTTATTTAATTTGTAAACTCATTGTCTAAAATCCCATGCATTTGGTATCCTGCAGTTCTTCAGGTCACATGACATGAGCAGAACAGTCTACACATGGAGGACGGAACATTTTTATGAAGTACTGACAATATATAGCCCAAACATTCTGATGCATAAAACAGATGCTCTATAGATAAAACGCTGCTCTGTAGTCAAAGCATTATTTTACTCTGTTTTACTCAGGAAACTGTTTGGTACTACGATTCTGGCAAAACTGCTAATTCTGCTAATGTTTCTCTATACCAAACCACAGCTGTGATATTATTAACAAAGTAACAGGTTTGTTGAACAGAAATGCTTCAGTAAGACTTCACACTCTCGTATCTTTGAGCCACAGACGAAGCAGCAATTGATATGTGTGTGAGTTGGATGGAAAGGGTGGCCGTTAATGCTAGAATCAATCAGTAAATCAGAGACAAAGCTTGAAAAGGGGCCGCGGTGCCAACGATGATTTTCCCTGGAAGCTTCCAGTAATAAACGGAGAGAGTGGAGTTGGCTGGATGAGTCAGCGTGGGCAAATGGAGAAAACTGCACACTAAAAGTGGCAGATTGATGGTGATATCTTCCCTCAAGGACGAGAGCTGTGTGTCGAGTTGTATCACCCTGTTACTGGGCAGAAGATAGTATTCTACACTGTAAGAAGCAAAAAGAGGCAGAAGCTGACAGTGATATCTTTTCAGTTTGAGCCTTTTAAACTGGCTGGAATCCATTTATTCCACCTCTTCATGAGGCCCAGGCTGAATTAAAACTATGCTGGATTAAAACAGCGTAGAGTGAAGGATTTCATGTGTTTGTAGCCGGCATATTTGAAACCTCTCTGGATCTGCTGAGGGCCTCTTCATTGTTACTCTAAACATATGGTGCTGGAACTGGAGACTAAGGTGAAACACCTGCACTTCCTACAACTAAATGAGAACATTTTTCAGTACCTGATTTGGAAAACATCAGCAGGGAACGTATGGGATGTTGGTAAAAGACTTAGAAAACTAACTTCATCTGAAAACAGCCGGTTTGTAACTGTGTTCTCAGGTTAAATGTAAAATAAAAAGCTCAGTCTACGCATATGATGATGTTTCTTCATTTTAGTCCAGGTCAGTTTGTTTTTTTTAAATAATTTTGTTGAAACACAATTTAACGGGATTGATTTTCTTTTAAATCTGCACTTTTCACAAAGGTTTTCATACAACTGCTCAGAAGGATAATTTGTGTTTTGACCATGAAACATGTATTTGACAAACACACAGATAATTATGATCTAATGACATTATCTTTATGGTACTACCAGAGAGCGGCGCTCCTGTGTGGTAGCTGATCTCCAAATTAACCAAAATACTTAAACATGTACCGGAAAACACCATTTAATGATGGGGTGTTTATTCCTTTTGCCAGTTTCAAGTTATTTCAGTAACCATTGTTGTTCTGTCTTTCTTTAATGGAAGGGCACCAATAATTCTGTCCATGTCTGTATGCAGAAGACAGACATCAACCTGTATATTAATGAGAAGAGACTTAAAAACATGAACTCCTGCAGAACAGGAACCTTCAGACTAGCTCTATATTTATTCTCCTACATAAACATGGAAAACAAACTCAGAACAGATGAGGTCAGAGATTCAATTTCCTCAATGAGACCTACAGGTATGTGATCCCCGTAGAATTTACCTTGTATGTATACTCACAGGAGATAAACTAGTCATATACAGACAGCCACGTAATGCTTTTACACAGTACAAAGAATGTTTAGATCCCGATCGGTCCGCCCAACGACAAACTACAGATTAAACTAGCAATGATGATATGAACGTACTCAGATGATCTTATCGTCACATCTTTGGTGAAAAGGTCTGTAACACTGTTGGATGTTGGAGACTGTTGGTTCATTCCCACCGTATCATTTACATCAGAGACACACAAACATGTCCCGCAGTACATACTCCAGGTGCCTTTCTTATCTCTGTCGTCATACTCCAGCATTCTCCTCATCTCTCAGATCAGTCGGAAACAAGTCGGTTGAAATTCCTGTCTGTAGGAAAACACCCTGTTTTTTGTTTTTTTGTGTAGCTGCATCTATGTGTGTGTCGATATGTCTTATACAAGTTCAGACAAATGCTCTCCTTATTTCATCTGACCATTCTGGCTCCTCTGAAGGAAATTGGAGGTAATCTGTCAAAGATTTTCTGCTAAACTGATGTTTTTATCTCTGAAACAAAAACATGGCACCAACACGGTGTGCTACATCTTTGTGTGAATTCAGTTATAATGAGGATCACCCCCATTTAATGGGGCTAAATGAAAAAGAACTCTAGCAGTGTTTGAAGCATGAAGCAGTGTGAGATTGATATTGTTTTAGTTATACACTTTTTTTTTGTTTAGGTCTTGGTTTCAGCTGTTTCTAAAGCAAACAGTCCAGCAGTGTGTGTGTGAGTGTGTGTAAAACAGAAAGACAGTGAGATATGCGCTCCACAGGAAAGTGTTTATGAAGAGTGAATTCCTCAGTTAAGTGACACGGCCTCTCGCTGTCCTGGATGAAGAGCTGAGTGTATGATCCAGGCTGCGCATGGTTAACCTCAGAGACACATGCACATCTGAAACTTTTGACTTGGAGTGTGATTCAACAGCCCTGCTGCAGGATCCGTCCCATAATTATGTTAATGAGCTGAAGTATGATGTTATTTAGTGAAATCTTGAGAGAAGACTGTGACAAATACAACCAACATTCTGGTCAGAGTCGCTCACATTCTCCCAGACTCATACACAAACACATTGGCAGTGAGTAAACCAGCTGCATGGGGCCCTACATGGTGTCATGCTCAGTTCAGATCACATTGTTCGGATTCCTGCCTGAAATTATACTGGCAGGGACACAGTGCTGTGCACAAATCTTGAGTTTTTTTCCTCGTAGTTTTGCTTTCAAGCAGTAAGACTTTCTTGTAATCTTTCAAAGTGAACTTAAACAATATTTCTACAAGATTTGGATGTTTTGTAACTCATTTTCAGCTCAAGTATCAGACCATTTTTGGAGGAATGAATGAGACCTATAACTGCTGGAGACGGATGGATGGATGGATGGTTGGATGGATGGATGGATGGATGGATGGATGGATGGATGGATGGATGGATGGATGGATGGATGGATGGATGGATGGATGGATGGATGGATGGATGGACGCCCCCCCTTTTGTTTGATTGAGTCAATGAAACATCTTAAGGATAAAACAGCTGGACAGACATAGAACAGTAATTTAACTGTTCTTTACTCACTTTGTTCCCATTTCACAAGACTTTCTGATTCTATTCATCTGCAGTAGATTCCTTTTTAAGCCTGATACTAACCTTTTAAAAAATAACAAGCACATTTAGCACAATGTGGTGTCACGGTCAGGTACAAGGTTGTGTTGCATATAAATGATTCAAACACCATGATAAGCTTGTAGGGAGAAAACATTTCCTGTGATTATTTATTGGCAAAACGTTCTGCATAAATGTTTTTTCTCCTGTTAAGGTAGTTTGTGTATACATACGTTTCTGACGTAAATGTTCTGAGGCTGTATGTGTGTGTGTGTATATGTAAATGTTTGGCATGTCATGTGTGTCCGCATGCTAGGAGATACTCAGACCCATAAACTCACCAGTCAGTGTGGCTTGGCAACAACGACAATGAGGAGGAGTCAGAGTGAGAGAGAGAGAGAGAGAGGAAGGGGCAACCTACCTCTGCAAGGGATGGAAACAAATATGTGCTGTCTAATCCTTGCATTAGACAGCAGGGGGTGTGCGGTGCAATCAGATTCCAATGAAAAGTTGTGCTGCCATGTCTGGAGTCTGAGGCCTGGCAGAGCTCTAAAGACCATGTCTGCGGCTGTGAGATTTTTATCAAATGCAGAAAAACACGACAAATCGATCAAAGACCTAAAAGAAATCCAAGTTAGGCAGATGAAATGTAGCAGAAGAACAAACTCTGAATGCAGAGCAGATGATAGTGGATAAATATTAGCTGCTTCTTTGCACAGCGTCCAGAGCTGCATGCCTTTGTCATGGTTGACAAGTTGTTGGTTAAATTTTGAATCAACACATTGTCTCTGCAAACAGCACTGGCCCATTATGCTTTCTGAATCTTGACATTTTTTAGAATTTACTGCCTACAGGCAGATTCTGTTACCATTTCCTAAACCAATTACTCATCTCGGTAAAAAAAAAATACTCAAAACTATTAGGATGTTATATTAGCTGTTTTGTGGAGAAATTGTCCTCAGAGGAAGCCATTATCCTCCTGCAGATTGCTTTCAGTAAGAAATATTCAAGTTCATAAGTTTTCCATCTGTCTCTGCTTTCCATAGTTATTCTTTGACTTTTTATTCTCACACTCTGATTCAACAAGCAAGAAAAACACACCGTCTCAAAAGAGATCTTTACATTCTGTTTTTGCAGAGGTTAATGTTTACCATTTAGAACAGTAGAACATTGTACTTTTCTCCAATATTCTTTCAAAAGTCAGGGAAGTTAATTAGCCATAATCTCATTTTTTTTTTACCTTAAACAATGAAGACATAATGCTGGAATCCACATACTTTGCACATGCATGCATGAAATCTTATCATTCTCTTTTAAGCCTTCATGTTCACCATATAATGCAGCTAAGGTCAGAAAAAGTTCAACAGCTTGTGACTAGATGGAAAGTAAGTTAATGAAGGATAAGTTGTGGCTTTTTTTTTTCTATTTTTCTTTGAAGAGTTATTGGAAAAATCTTTCTGGGAGGTAGTTACTCATTTAGAGGTACTCACGTGGATGGACATGCACCCACCTGGATACAGACCAGCTCTCTGTGTTCTCCTGAGCATCAGCTGAGTTGGCTGTTAGGTTTCATTGTGCTAAGGAAGCTGTTCTTTCTTTTTTCTGAATGTCAGTGACAGTTTAAAGTGCTGCCACCACCTAACGTCGTTTGCTTCGGAGAGGTGAAGAAGTGGCGGATCAGAGTTATTAGTGCTGATTCATTCTGCCAGCTCCATCTATCCCTGCCACTGACTCGGCTGTCAGAAAATATTCAATAAAAACAGTCCTGAGACACATATTTTTACCAAAAACTCAAAGGGATAATTCAGATCTTTTGAAGTCAGTTTCTGTGCAATTGTTGTGAGTACTTAATATCTATCTTGTCGATAACCCTTTGAATGACCTCCTAATTATAACCGGACTGAGGAGCTCAGCTAGTCGCAAATTCTACATAATATAATTATTTGCGTTGAATTTAATGGTCATTTTCAGAAGAAATTGTCAGTGATCAAAACTTCTTAAAGTGTAAAGGTCATAAAAAAGTTTTCACATAAACTGGCGTCAAATTATTGAGACTGGAGCTCTAATAATCTACTTTGTAACTGGTCCCACCGTGACTAGTTGTGACCCAAAACATTTAATCGCAATACTGACATAAAATGAATGAATAAATAAATAACTAAATAATAAAAATTGAAACCAACTCTTTCCAGAAAGCAATAAAATCCCATTTATCTCCAAACATCTTGAGTCCTTTGTGAGTGCCCTCCGTGTCGTTCTGTGGAGTCTTCTTCACATGTTGAAGATTTTAATGAGCATTCCATGAACAAAGCAATGTGGAGCTGTCAATGCCTGCATGGTGGACATATGGTAATATGGGCCTGAGGCATGGTGGGGGGGTTTTAGTCACAGGCCATGGTGTGTTTCTGTTTGCTTGAGTGTGTGTTTGTTGTGGGGGATCTATGACACAGTAAAAAAAAAATATTGCAGGGGATAAGCAGTAAAAAGATAACTCTACCTACTCAATTATTCTGTAGAATAGAGGTCGTTTTCTTTCTTCTTTTTCTTTCTTTTTCCATAAACATTTGAGCGTGAATGAAAAAGCCAGCTGTACTCCATCAAGCTGGTAAATGTATGAACTGATGCATAAAAACTTGAAGAACGAGTAAACTACGTGAGACTAGGTTCAACTTCATGTGCTCATTGGGGGCGCGGTGTGTTTATCTGCTGGGAACGGTGGAGGGATTTCTGTTTTATGACTTCCTCCTGTCTCATGCTGAAAGCATCAGCTAGAATATTTTCTTGTCTATAAAAAAAGACCCACATTCCATGTTGGTTCTTTGTAGATGAGAAGGTAAATCAAGTGAAGCTGCTGATGCAAACTACCTTAAGATGGTGTAATTCTCATCGTGTCTTGAGCGGCGGTCGGAGCAGTCACATGTTTGAACTGGATCTTCTTTTCTGTTTTTCAGCTCATTGTTACCATAGAAGGACATGAAAAGCTGGGAGGATGATCTGTCACTGCACTTTAGCATCTGTCGCGGTTAAACGAGTGTTGACAGATCAAAACAAAAGAACCACAAAGACTCTCTGCAGCTGATGTACTTTATTGTTACCATTAATTAGGATACACATCGGTTTTTGAGGTGCTGAGTCATGCTTTTGTTTCTGGCCGTTTCAGAATGTCTTCCCGAAACCTCTCTGGAGTCTTTAAGAAAGACTTTCTCTGCTTTTGTGGTAAAATACTATTGTAAAGAGACATAAAGTGGATTGAACAACATTTTGTGATCATACAAAACAAGTTTCTAAATTAAAGTGTTCAGGCTCGCTCTTATAGTGGTGACGGATGTCCACGTGTCTGCAGCAGTTAGACTCTGGGTGATAAATGCTTTGAGGTGCTATTTCTAGTTGCCTCCTCAGGTAGAAAGTTTTTGTACCTACTTGCCACTCAGAAATCCTCAGCACCCATGACATGCTTCATTCTTTGCTTCATTCTGAGTGAGCTAAACAAACTGTGTGGAACCACGATAAACGTCTGATTTAAGGAAAAATGTCGTATTTCAAGCTCTCAAGCTGTTTGACAGGCCTGAAACGATGACCCACTGAAGGATGATCTCTCTTCTTCTAAGTTAATTTTGATTCCTTTTGTGTTCCTTCCTTGTTTTTGCAACTAAGCTCTTCATTTGTGCAATCCCAGTTACGTAATATCTGGATTTACATCGGTTTTACCAGTTCAGAAGCCATTTTGCACATTCCAGTCTTCGATTTGTTTGGAGTGAGTGTAATCCATATTGGATCCACGATATCGGACACCAGAGTGGTTAATGTTTGCTGTTCAGCAAGAGAAATCAAGTAACTGACAAAGCAGCTGCTCTGACAAACTGTCAGTCATTTACTGAGTTTGCTGGTGAGGGGAAAGGTTGATAGCTGCAACTCGTCAGCTTTAAAAACACAGAAATTAAAAGTCTGTGTTCATTTGCAACAATGATGTTTAAAAGATGATTACGGATTAGACTTAAACATTGTCATCAAGAGAAAACAACGTAAATGTGAAACTGTAAGTGATTAAAAACAGGAAGGAGAAGTCAAAGCCTAACTTACTGAACCATCTTTTTAAATTTACCGTGTGACGTGAACTTCCTGCAAGAACTTTAAACTCACGTCAACGTAAATCACTTGAAAAGAATTGGGAGGAAATTCTTTTGCGTGCACGTTTTTTTTTTTTTAGAGCAGACCATTAGATGCCATCGGAATTTACCTTTCTAATTGCAAGTATATTAGGACTTCTTAGGACATTCTTTAAAGGACTTTTCTTTGACAGAACATTTACCAGTCGCCACCTCATGCCTTGCACAGTCCTTCACACTGACCTTTTCACTATGTTTCAAACGACTAACTGAGACGGTTCTGGAAACATCTTCACAGTCTGTGTGTGAAAGTCAGGGTGATATTCTCAAAGGCAGACATCCAGAAACACACAGACATACAGAGAGAGCAGCTGCAGCAGGAGGTTGGGAAATACCTCAAACATACAAACCCTCACAGGTTTCTCCTGAAAGCTGAGCTATCAGTTTGTCTCTATCAATCCACCTCTTTCTTCTTATACACCGTGTGTACAGTAAAACCTCTTTGTTTTCCCTGCCTTACCTGTCAGACTTCATCACCTTGCCCATTCTCCACCAGCCTAAAGGTACCAGGGAATCATTTCATACGATGTATAAATAATTCACCAGGAGCAATGCAGTCAGTGCAGGAGAGCCGGCCTGAACGGAAGCAGCTTTGATTTAGCTTTGTTCATCACCAAAGGCACAGTCAAGGTTATCTTTCCTCCATCGACATTCCTCTGCAGTCACGCTGGCTGGCACTAAAGCAATTTACAACTGGAATTTTATTCCAAAGGCGCAAATATTACATTAGTATTTGATTTTTAGGTAAAAATAGAACAGCTGAAACTACTTTCTGTATCGCCTTTTGACAAAATGAAACGATAAATGTCCGTGCCAAGGTGATCGGAGAGAAGATGTTTTTCCAGCTGGAGTTACAGAAAGGGATGGTTTACAAAGCAAAATGGAGGAATGAACTTTTCCCTTCGTATTTTTTTGGTAACCCACAGAGCCCAGAGGTATCAGTGTGACTGCTGACTGAAAGAGTTTCCATCTCTAATGTAAAACACAAACTCGCTTCATGACTGAGAGATCAGTCCGTGTTTTCCTTCTATGTTTCTTTCTTGGCTCAAAGAAATTAGACATATTTCAATAAGTGACATAAGTAGGTGACACAATAAACATTTACTTATGATTAAAGAGACTTGTTTTTTTGTTTTTTTTTTACTTGAGACAAGTTTTAACAGTTCTGTGGTTTGTGGTTTCTTACAGACTAAAAGAAAACTGTCCAGTTTAAGAATAAACTTCATCAGTTTTAGGAGCAAAAAGCTATTCGATAACATAAATAACATGTAAAAAAATTACAAAGATGAAAAAAAGCATTTAAAAATGAAATTCTTGGTTCAGCAACAGTCAAGACTCTTAAACTAAATAGTTTATCTCTCATTTGTTGTCACACTCTCAGCTGTAAGTGGTTGGTACAAAGAATCCCAAATCTTTACTGTTGTCTTTCTCATCCCAAAAAACAGACATTTGACACTCGTGGATATAAGGAGTCTGATTTTCATCCTACTGGATTTATGACCCAGATTTCTTTATTACTTCAATAAGTCTCTGCTGCTGAGTGAGAGTTTTTATTCAGAGTTTTCATTTCTGTTGACATTTGCATTGGTTTAATTGTTGGTTTAATTCATTATTCAAATTTGCTGGACTCAGATTGGCTAACAAACTAGCGAGCAAGGTATACTGTCTCCTGCCACACCGCGCATGGCAACAGCGCACAGAGTCTCTCCCTGTTTGCTACGTCTTATGCTACAGCTTTTAGCCAGCAGCATGCTAGGTGTGGTTTCAACTGCGGGAGCTGATGAATACTAATGAACAAAGGAGTTATGATGAAACACCCACTATGAAGGTAAGAACACCTGTGGAGCTGAAATATTCAACAGAAACCTCAGAAAAAATGTTTTTAATGGAAGGGCCTCTTTAAAACCAAACAAATGCTTGACATCGGTAGGCTCCTCCTTCAGGATAATGCTGATGTCAACATAATGCAGCACCACAGGACATCCTATGTGTATCTCAGAAATAGAAAAGTCCTTTTATAAAAACTAAGAAAGAAATCTTGCTGGGTTGTCATGATTTGAGTGAGTTATAAACATATATATTGGTGTGTTTCTCTTGAAAGACTGTAATAGAAGAAGTGATTCCTACAGCATGTTGTTTATGTGTTTAGAGCAGGGTGGAGGAACAAGGAAGAATGAAACAAAGAGGAACCAGACGTAACAAAGGTGAATCCAGGGTAGAGAAACCAATATTATTTATGATCCACCTCATTAGAATCACAGGGGAAGCAGATGGATGACATCTCAGCTTTCACCTTTGTTCTGCACTGCAATACTGAACAAGTGCTGATCCAACACAGGACACTAAAAATCTCAGCAGGGGTTGAGGAAACTGAGACAGCATCACTGACACTTGCTCTATTTTTCAATATCATATATTATATTTTTGTGCTTTCTTTAAAAAAAACACACAAAACTAGGAATCTAAATGCTCTGATCATGATATTCTCTGATACTTAGGAGCAGACAACTAATCAATATTTCTTTGTAGGTACGGTTTAAATAGACTCTAATGTGCAGATGCAGAAATAAGCAGTTGCAAAGTGCTTGTTCAGAGCAGCTGCATCAGCAGAGTGAGACGGATCAGAAAGCAGCATCTTTGTAAGTGTGTATGTGTGTGTGTCTGTAAAGAGTTACAGACAAAGAGGAATCACTTGTACTCAGCATCCATTAGACTAAACCCAGTGGATCAATATTGATCTTTACCACCACCGGGATCTGTCTAATAGGCTTCTGGTCTCCCTGATACAATGACAGCATTAGCACACTTGCATGCCCAGATGGATGGCCTCAGAGGTGGGTGGAAGAGCCATGACCAGAGGAAAAGAAGAAGAGAGACAAAGTCTAACTTAAAAATGTCCAGGTCCAGTATAGAAAGTAAAAACACTAAAGTTAATATGGTGTGCACGACACAAGAGAATTAAACCAAGAAAAATTCCATTTTGCTTTGTCAGCACTTTAAAAACAGGAAATGAATCCACAAGAATATCTTTTTTGCTGATCTTTTAACCTGTCAGTCATGCAATGAGCTTCTGAATGTTTTAAAGAGAGGAAGTCTCTTCACAGGGAAGATAATACCGCCATTAGATGTTGGTCTAAAAGTGTCTGGAACAAGAGTTAAAATAGAGAAAATTGATGTGTTTTGTTTTCAGTAATGTTGTTTCCTACGTTTTCCTGTCTGTATTCCATCTCCTGCTGTTTCAATAATAAATAATAATCAGCTGTTACTGTCAGTTCACCACCTGACTCTAAATATTTACTCAGAAAACACTAAATGAGTAAGATAGGAGAACGTTTCCATCTGGGGATGTTTTTCTTACTCTGTTTCACTTTTACATGTAGTAATTTTGAGATGTTTCATGAATCAAGTCATAACTGATCTATTTCAGAACAGGTTCTTATGGGAGATACTTATTTCTAAAGATTCAGAAAACATTTTTTTTAATCCAGGGACATTTCACGTGTGTATTTACACAAAAATAAATCCTCTTCAAATATTTTAAAGCACATCAATAATATGTTCAGTTGTGTTTTTTATATAAAAAGCTGGATACCAAAATAAAATACTAGCATTATCAAACCGAAAAGACAACGGTTGCATTATGACATTAAAACTAAACACTTGTTGTAATTGAAGTGCAGTTTGGAGGTTTGGGATTTTGTCTGAGCTCTTCTGAACTCCTGCACACATTTTAATTTAATTTTAGTTACTGGTTTATTTTTCTGGCTTTGTTTGAACAAACAAATATGAAGCACTTTGGTTAAAAATTAAATCATGTTCAAGAGACACATCAAAAAGTTGTTCAGTAAAATTTGCTTCACCATTTCTGAGTGCATTCATCTAACTTATTGTTTGCAGCAGATTTCATTTTTCTTTTTCATGAAAACAAAATCATTGACATCTACCAGTCTGAAAATGGTCATGAAGCCATTTCTAAGGCTTTGGGACTCCAGCAAACCGCAATGGAAATCATTATCCACATGTGGAGAAAACAGAACAACAACAAACCTTTACATAAGTGTACCGAAATTACTATAAGTGCTTATCAACAACTTGTGCAGGAGAAAGAACTCAGAACAGCCTCTAAAGCACTGGGAGCCTCATTTGTCTCATTTAAAATCTGTGTTCATGGCTGAACATGAGCAAAAATGACATTCATGTTGGAGTTCTGCGTAGAAACAACTGCTGATCAAAGAGAACACAAAGGCCCATCTCACATTAGCCCAAAAATATTTTAAAAACCCCCAAGACTTTTGGGAAAATATTCTGAAACTGACAAGACAAAAATGAAACATTTTGTAATCAATGCATCGCATCCAGTTACACCTGATGTAAAACTAACGCTGCCTTTCAGGGAAAGACCATCATGCTGACAGCCAAACATGGTGGTGATGGTATGATGGTCTGTGGTTACTTTGCTGCTTCACCAGAACAACTTGTTGTAACTGACAAATGAATTCTGATCTCTTCTAGAGAATCGATGAGGATGTCTGATCTCTAAACTCATGTTCATTTGGGTTTTAAAGCAAGAAAATGATCTGAAGCAAACCAAGAAATCTGAATGAAAAATAAAAAGGTTTTGTAGTGGCCAATGACAAAGTCTGAACTTAAACCTGATTGAGATGCTGTGGCATGTCCTTAATAAGGTTGTTTAAGCTCGAAAAATCCTCCAGTGTGAATGAATTAACTGCAGTTGTCACAAAGGGTGGCACGACCACTTATAAGGTTTAGGGGACAAGTTATTTTTCACATTTAGGTTGGTTTGGGTAGGTTTCTTCCCTTAATAAAACAAATACTAATTTAAAAATGCATTTACTCAGGTTATCACTACCTCATGTTAAAATTTCTTTGGTTATCTGAAACACTCAAGGTAAGAAAAAAGCAAAAAACAGAAGGACTCTAAGGGGGCAAATACTCTTTCACAGCACTGTATTCAAATTTCTAAAGATTTTACAAGTGAATTCATGAGGAAACAATAGTTATTTCTACTAGTCAGTCTTCCAAGAAAAAACAACAAAAAAAACCACAGAGTGTTTTTGTGCTTTGCAATTTTAAACCAGAGCTTGGTGGTCGGATTTGTTTCATTCTTTCTTGTTGCTGCTTGGAGGATTGGTTGGGCAGAGTAAAAGCCTGGAAGCCGGTCTTCACACAAAGAAAAAGGGCCTGAAACACAGTCAGTGTTGTGCAGGAGCTTGCATAT
Organism: Pachypanchax playfairii; assembly: GCA_006937955.1. Classification (NCBI taxonomy): domain Eukaryota; kingdom Metazoa; phylum Chordata; class Actinopteri; order Cyprinodontiformes; family Aplocheilidae; genus Pachypanchax; species Pachypanchax playfairii. The sequence continues at coordinate 2,050,627 of SSNP01000050.1, forward strand.
AGAGCACATAGTGTCGGGGTAATCAGGCAGTGCAGCTGGCCTTTCACAAACATACAACTTTAAGGCAGTGTGTAAATCAAGATCCAAAGGACAAAGACCCTGTTCTCCTGCACAAACCAGCTATAGAAAATCAAACCAGCAATGTTAAAATAATTCACCTTCAGTACTGATATTTGTCATCTCTCTGAGTTTACTGACAGGAAGGAGGAAATGCATTGTAATTTAAACATGTTTTAAGTGAATGAACATTCAGTTTACTGTCCCTCATTTTATTTTTATAAAATTAACACGGGTCCATCTTTTATCTGACAAAAAGACTCAGAAATACATTGCCGTACATGAAAACCCTCAGATATACACTAACCTAAAGGATTATTAGGAACACCTGTTCAATTTCTCCTTAATGCAATTATCTAATCAACCAATCACATGGCAGTTGCTTGAATGCATTTAGGGGTGTGGTCCTGGTCAAGACAATCCCCTAAACTCCATACTGAATGTCAGAATGTGAAAGAAAGGTGATTTAAGCAATTTTGAGCGTGGCATGGTTGTTGGTGCCAGACGGGCCGGTCTGAGTATTTCACAATCTGCTCAGTTACTGGGATTTTCACCCACAACCATTTCTAGGGTTTACAAAGAATGGTGTGAAAAGGGAAAAACATCCAGTATGCAGCAGTCCTGTGGGTGAAAATGCCTTGTTGATGCTAGAGGTCAGACTGATTCAAGAAATAACCACTCATTACAACCGAGGAATGCAGCAAAGCATTTGTGAAGCCACAACACGCACAACCTTGAGGCAGATGGGCTACAACAGCAGAAGACCCCACCAGGTACCACTCATCTCCACTACAAATAGGAAAAAGAGGCTACAATTTGCACAAGCTCACCAAAATTGGACAGTTGAAAACTGTAAAAATGTTTCCTGGTCTGATGAGTCTCGACTTCTGTTGAGACATTCAAATGGTAGAGTCAGAATTTGGCGTAAACAGAATGAGAACATGGATCCATCATGTCTTGTTACCACTGTGCAGGCTGCTGGTGGTGGTGGTGTAATGGTGTGGGGGATGTTTTCTTGGCACACTTTAGGCCCCTTAGTGCCAATTGGGCATCGTTTAAATGCTACGGGCTACCTGAGCATTGTTTCTGACCATGTCCATCCCTTCATGACCACCATGTACCCATCCTCTGATGGCTACTTCCAGCAGGATAATGCACCATGTCATAAAGCTCAAATCATTTCAAACTGGTTTCTTGAACATGACAATGAGTTCACTGTACTACAATGGCCCCCACAGTCACCAGATCTCAACCTGATAGAGCATCTTTGGGATGTGGTGGAACGGGAGCTTCATGCCCTGGATGTGCATCTCACAAATCTCCATCAACTGCAAAATCCTATCCTATCAATATGGACCAACATTTCTAAAGAATGCTTTCAGCACCTTGTTGAATCAATGCCACGTAGCATTAAGGCAGTTCTGAAGGCAAAAGGGGGTCAAACACCGTATTAGTATGGTGTTCCTAATAATCCTTTAGGTGAGTGTAATTTAATAAGATGCAATTTTATGAAATAAAAATCTGTGATAAACGTGCGAAGCATGTCAATAATTGTATCAAGACCTGCTGCTTGTGACAGTAACCCAAGCAGAGAATTTAAGAAACAAATTCCATAAGAAAATGTTGTTATGAAACTGAATGTTTCTGCCACCAAACCTTCTCCACAGCACGCTCATTAAGAAGCTGCTTCTATAGGAGGTTTCTGTTCTCACCATCAGATCTCATGCTTTGTAGCTTCTGAGGGTTGGATAGCTGCTAATGCTCCTCTTTATCTAACGACACGTGCACATATAAATGCACGCATCTCCCATCTCAGTTAAACAGAAACAAAAATATAATTTAACTTCTCCCTGCTAATATATGTATGTTAGCACCTCCATGACAAAGTCCATCTGGTCAGACATTAATGGGAAAAGCAGGCGTGGCAACATTTTGTAAGAAGGATTCAGGTAGATGTTGAAACCTGGCAGGCATTGTCACACACCATCCAACTGATCTGAAGTCAGCCTGAGAAACAGTCTGAACGTTTCCTTTAGCCAGATGAGAACGCCATGGGTTTTTTTCTCTGTGCGGCATTAAAGCCTTTGATCCCCGCACTCTTCCCCAGCCCCCTCCCCTTTCTTCTCTCTGCCTCCTGCACACATTCCTGCCCCCCACCCCACACCCCCCACCCCAACCCCCTCCTTGAGTTCCCCTCACCAGTATGGATCTGTGAAATGTAAGCTGAGTGTCATACCATCAAGACTCAGCAACAATGCATGCTAATGTGCGGAGCAGCAGAAGATAGAGTTACTAATGAAAATTCAGTGATTCCTCTGGTTACAAATCATTATGTTTGTCTACTCTTGGCGTGCTGGATGCAAAATGTCCAGCCAACCAGTGGCCTGAGTCGTGAATAATCAACTCAGATGTATAGACCTGATTGTTTTTGATGTGAGGTTGGATCAATTACTACCGAGTAGTCAGTATCTTACCTACAAGAGAAAGAACAAGCTGTTCAGAAGATGGAGGATTTAACGGCACATTCCTGCCAGCTAAAACAGCTCAAACCTCAATTTTTTACTAACAGTTTAACACTTTATCTGAATGTTTTAAACTATTTGCATCAGCTGGTTATTTACACTGAAGACTTTCTGTGGTGGAATAGACGAGTTTTATTGCAACTTTTGAAACACAAGTTGCAAAATAGTCCAGGCGGTTCACAAAACTACCTGCAAAATCTGTCCAACCCGAATATAATAGTGTCAAAATGAACCATAAAGCTTCCGGTTGAAATGTAACAAAAACATTTGAGGTTTAGGCTGTAGTAGAAATTGGAACTTATAGGACCCCTCTCCAGAATAGCAATTAGCATAACGGCTGCTTAATGCATGTTGACTCTATTCAGAAGTACTGCATCTGACCCCACTTTGAGTAATCTGAACTATCCCTTTAGTGTCAATCCAATAAGGCATCGAGACTTTATATAATAAAATCACGTTAACAACTGAGACATACGTAATGCTGAAAGAAGGCGTGAAAAGAAGATCACTTTGAACTACAATTTTTTTTATTTTTCTATTCTGAACAATCAATTCAAAATGAACAGTCCTTACATGTATTATTATCAAACGCCAAAACATTTAAGTCATGTTGCTTCATATAGTAATAGAAAGGAGAGAAATTCAAAATCCAATAATATGCTAATGATAACTGCGTTTCCAATGACCAAGTTTGTAACTTTATGAGCCTCAAACAGATGGAATTATTGAATAATTAATTTGTATTATGTTTATGGTTCAGATTTAACTTTTTTAATTGAAATTATTAACTCAAGCCTCTTTCTGCACTTTAATCTCATTTGCTATCTGTCGTTGGTAAGTCCTCATCCTCAAGTGGTTGTTTCATGTTTGATTACTCCAGGGAACTTTTCCTGAGTCACCACAAAGACAAAGCAGTGGTTAAAGCATTACAGAAAGCCTCGCTGTGTGTGATATATTGGTGGCTTTCCTTTCAACACTAAGGGACAGAACTGAATTCACAGTGATGTAAAAGATGGCTTCTGTTCAGACGGCCTGGGTGACCTCATTTATGAGACCCTCCACCATGTCTGAGACTGCATCAGGAACTTCCTGGTCATTTCCACACATGTCCACCTCCTTCTTCAGCTCGAACTCGCCTGGTTCCTTGATAGGAGAGGTCTCCTCAAGCTTTTCATTCCCATTAACACATTCCTGTGCATGTGCAGCCACGTGACTATCACTGCCCTCCTCATTAACTGATGGAACTGCATCTGGTACATTCTCTGGACTGGACGGGCTCCCTAAATCTCCATTTTCCATCTTCACCTCAGACACTGGGCAAGGCACGTCTTGCAAAGAGACTTCAGTTGCCTCATCAGATTCAGCAGTCATGTCGTTGGCAGAAACAGACTCTGAGATGATTTCAGGGGCAGCTTCTTGAGGCTTGGCTACGTCATCAGAGCCTGAGACTTCTGCTGAAACAGATGTTTCCTCGGCAGGATGATTTTCAGTGGAGGCAGTAATGTCAGATGTGACCACAGCTGGTTGTGGTTCTTCTGCCACAGGCTTCACTGCCTCTGCCTCTTGTTCAGGTTCTGGTTGTTCTAACTGCTGCGATTCAGGTTCTGTTGTTTGTTCTGGTTCAGGTACTAGCTCAGATTCCTCAGATTCTTTAGGCTCTGCCTCTGGAGTCTGCTCTTGTTTGGTATTGGACTCGGGCTTGGGTTCTGGGACAGCAGAAGGGATGACTTCTTCTTCTGCTGTGGTTTCAGATCCAGTAACAGTCTCTGGGATGGGCTGTGGCTCTGGATCTTTGGCTGCTGCCTCTGAAATGGCTGCAACAACATCTGGTTCTGGTGTAGATTCTACAGCTAAGGAATGTTCCTCTACATGGGGCTCTTCAGGTGCAGCTGTAGGCTCAGGCACAACTTGCACATGTTCTTCTGATGATGCAGCAGAAGGTTCCTTTGTGGCTACAGGTGACTCTGCTATTGCTGTCTGCTCTGCTACAACTATCTCCTCTCCAGCTTCTGTTGATGCTGCTGATTCTTCCACAGGAGCTGGTTTTTCTGGTTCTGCAGGTACTTCTTCTGCCAAAGCTGCTACAGCAGCTGCTTGTGTTTCTATGACTGGAGAAGATTCAACAGCTGCTGATTTCTGTTCTGAAGCAACTTCGTCTGTAGGAGCTGGTTCTTCTGGAGGAGCAGATTTTGGTTCTTCTGGAACTTTCTCTGCCACTGCTGAAGCTTTTTCTACTACACCATGACTCTTTTCTTCTATTGTTGTAACTGGTTCCTCTACAACTGGATCTTTTGCCACTGGAGCTGCTTCTACTGCCACTACAGCCGTGTCTCCCTCAGCAGGAACTGGTTGCTTGGTAGCAGCAGCTGGTTCTTCTGGTGCTGGAGCTGCTTTGGTGTCGGCTGATTTCTGTTCTGGAGCAGCCTCCTCTTTAGCGGCAGGAGCTTGCTCTTCAGGAGGAACAGATTTGGATTTTTCTGGAGATCCTGCAGCTTGAGCGACTGCCGCTTCTGTTGACACAATGGTCTCCACCACCACGGGATCTTTCTCAGCTGGGGGAGGGGCTCCATCTTCCACTTTGGCAGACTCTCCTGCACCAGCATCTGTTGCTGGGGTCTCATCGTTTTTGCTTTTGGGATCACTCACATCATATCCTTTCTTCTTTTTGCTCACTTTACCTCCCATTATGACTCCTAGAAAAATAAAAAAAAAGATATGGTGTATTATTCAGTCTGTATTTACAATATTATATAAAAGTGATGATCACTCAGCCCCGACGGCACACAACTAAAGACTTATGTTAAGTTGAAGTGCATATTTATCTAAAAGGTAGAGCAGCTTTAGTTTAGTTCTTTCAAAGTATCTAGTCTGGAAAAGAATTTGAAAATTAATTGAGAATCTCCTCTCTGCCAAAAAAAATGTTTGGCTGGGAAACAAATGTTACAGGCTGGGAACCTCACTGAGGTCCGACAGCCCTAAAGACTCTACTCTTACAGGAATGTCTGTTGAGGCTCGGTGCCAAACGAGCCCACAACGTACACGATGTCCACTACAACTATTTCACTTGTAGCTCAAAAGAAAATAGACATTTTTGGTTTCACTAGATCCTTAACACACACTTGAGAATCATTTAGAGGTTGTGGTTGGATTCACATGACACACCACAACGGTGTGTACTGATCTGTGAACTGCAATCTAATTCCACAACCTGAATTGTAGTAAATGTGTACGACGACGCGGTGCTCTTTACAAAAAGGTCAGGATAATGTTTTGGCTGTAGAGGAAGTGTATATTTGCAGTGATTGCTACAGACTGTAGCAGCGACAGAACGGAGAACAGGAAGTTCAGCTTCGTGTGACGGATGGTATTTTAACAAACCCCGAACAAAGAGGATCATTTGAAACTGTCATGAAAACTGAGCTTTGAAAACTTCACCTTTTCCCACAAATAGCTAATAAGCTTCTTCAAACTTGTTTTAAATGCACCAGCTATCATCTTTTCGGTAACTTACTCCAGCTAGTGACACAGGCTGATTAAACATGTCATAAAGGTCACAAAGGGAACTTTAAAGCGGTGGGTCATATTGAGGTTACAGGTAAGAATAACCCAGAACTGTCCTGCTTCAATTTAATAAAAAATCCTTCGGGACTGGACGGGGTAAAAAAAATAGGCAGAAACAAGCTTCTAGACATAATTATTGTCAAATGTACGATAAACCATTTTCCAAAGGAAAATAAAAAGACAGCTAACATGTTTATTTGCACTTTAGGTTCTACTTTTAAGTTTCCAGCATTTTCTCTTCATGTGCTTAGGTGTTGCCAGTGACCTTGTTAGACAAAGCAAAAAAAGAAAAGTAAAAAGAAACTCCAGTTATGTGAGGAAACTTTAAAGATAAATAACTCAGTATCGGTTCCTTGATGCTTCTTATAGTTTACGCTGAGATTGGAGCATGTTGTGTGAGCTGCATGAACATGAAATTCAAAGAGGGGAGATCCTTCTTTATGTGGATGGACTCAAGCAAAATGCAAATGGAGCCTCAGACAGGCAGTGACCGGCCCTCAACAAAGGAAGAGGACCCCCCCCCCATCAGTAATCTGCTCCTTCTGACAAATACAGAGGGGTCAGGCAAAGTGAGCAGAAAACACAGACACTGAGATCCACTATAACACAGACCAGAGCGGAATAAAATCTATACACTTGTCACGAACACACGAGTGTGTGTAGCTGGAGAGAGGTCTCCATCCCCCCACCTCAAGCCTCCCACAGCTGCAACCAAACCCCCC
>SSNP01000050.1:2065717-2100026 GCA_006937955.1 Pachypanchax playfairii
CCCCCCCCCCCCCCCAAACACACACACACACATCTCCACCCCCATTAGCTGTTAACAACTCCATTGCTGCTCAGTTTAAGAGTCATATTTGTATATGAGTGTCGTGGTTATAATTAGGACTGACCATGATGAGCATCACTGGCTTTCTTTTAGTTCTGACACATTTACTGTTTATGGTGACTGGTCGGTTTATTTAATCTGGATTAGAATGAAGTTAAACATGTCAGGACTGAACTCATCTTTTTTGTCTGCTTTATTTTGTCTGAAAGTTATTTGGTTTTATGTTCTTATTGTTGTTGTTTTGTTTTTTCAAGTGGTTAAAGCTTTCCAGGAGTACACAGAACCAGAGGATGCTGTCCCATCATCCCCACGACGGGCCCCGACATCAGGAGATGAGGCTGTTGTGTTACCGCTGGGGGAAAACACACTCACGCACAACTTGGGCATTCCTGTGCTAATAGTTTGCACAAAGGTAAAAAAAAAACTAACTGTTGCCTTCCAGGATTTAGTGATCTGTAGTGTTTTGCAGACACAACTCTAACTGATAAAACAATCACCTCAGATCAATCAGGCTCCAACACCACCTTCAAAATCTGATGTTGGTGGTTAAACCTCTGAGCGAGGCCGGGAAGGAGTTTTTCTTTTGGATGTATTGGAAATTGTGAAGTCGGTTCTTCTTTTGAGTACAACATGTTTCATTTGGAGTCTTCAATTTTTGAACAAAGAAGATGAAATCTTCAGGTTAAACTACCAGTTGTTCAGTTGCACAACAAACACACCGCTACACAGCGACAGCAGTCCAGGATACCAACTAATGTTTGAGCTGGAAGCCATCAGTAGAGCATCACATCACAGGTGTGACTAGTGAGTTGGAAATGAGGATGTGTTGTACACACAGACTCAGCAAGCAGCATGTGGAAGTCTCCCCAAAATATAATCACCATCGGTTAAACAGTCAGAAATAACAGGCTGGTTTTCGCTGATGTTTAAACCATCTGTTGACTTGCACTCCGCCGTCATACTGCTGCATTGTTTTGTCTTGAACTGAAATATATTTTTTCTTCTTTGTGTTTTTTCAGTGTGATGCGATCAGCGTACTAGAGAAGGAGCACGACTACAAAGAGGAGCACTTTGATTTCATCCAGTCCCACATCAGACGATTCTGCTTAGAATGTATCTTTTTTTTTTTAATGCTCTTGTTGATCAGAGTCATTACAGGTTGTTGTAACACACAATCATCTGTTTTAATGTCAGTCCACACGTTACAGTTCTTCTACAATTATACCTTTAACTGAATGAAACAGATGGAGCTGGTCTGATTTATACTTCAGTCAAAGAAGAGAAGAACATGGAGCTGCTTTACAAATATATAGTACACAAGCTGTATGACTTTCAGTTCACCACACCTGCCTTAGTGGTGGAGAAAGATGCCGTGTTCATGTAAGTGAAAGATATGTTCCTCATTCATGGTTCCAGTCATTGAAACTAAAAGATGTGCCTCATTTTAAAGCTCTGTGAAATGATTTGCCTTAGAATATTGATCTCATCTTCCCCACTGCATGTGAATGGTCTTCCTGTTCCTCTTTTAGTCCATCTGGATGGGATAATGAGAAGAAAATTGGGATTTTGCATGAAAACTTGACATCAGTCAGACCAGAGGATCCATTTGAAGATTTAATCACGAAACCTCCTGTTCGAAAGGTACAGCAGCCTAAATTCTAACAGACGTGTCGACCGGATGGTTCGTATCACAGAATGTTGCATGTCAGCTTTTTTTTTTTCTTTTCTTCAGTTTGTTCATGACAAAGAGATTAATGCCGAGGATGAGCAGGTGTTCCTGATGAAGCAGCAGGTGAGGTTCATTCTTTTCAGTTCTGTGTCCTACATCTAAATGTTGACTGTCAAAACAGGAGAGATTGCAGAGATTTACATAAAAGAAAAGAATTAGATTATTCAAAACATTATTTTTAAAAACTTATTTTTCTCTGTAGTCTTTGTTAGCAAAGCAGCCTGCCACGCCAACAAGAGGAGCAACAGTAAGAACCTTTAACTCCTTCCTGTGTGTGTTTAACTCTGAACGGACCAACTGATCTGTCTGGTTGATGTTTCAGGAGTCTCCAGGACGGACCGCCTCAGCGTCTCCCAGGCCTGCGGGTCGTGCTGGACAAACAAGCGTAACCAGCGGCTCACCGATGTCTGCTGTCAAGAAGCCTGACCCTAACATGAAAGGTCAGGAAGGTCTGGATCGATGGAAAATCCAGATCTCCTCTTTATATTGAAACAAGTGTTTGGGAGAATATCGGGACCAGTCGACTAGTCAGGAAAGAATTTTCTGTCGTTTCCTCAGATGCATTTTTCTTTGACCATGTTGGAAAATATCAAGATTGTTTGGGGGGGTTACTGCCCCCAAGAGTTAACTCCAGAATAACTCACTCAAAGATTTAATGTTATTTTTTTCATATCTGTTCTTAGATTGATTGAAAGAAAATTAGATCTGAGATTGAGGTTGTGTTTTTGTTTATACGTTACTGAAGATTTCAGCCCTGAAATTATAGGATAAACTTTATTTAAATGTTGGATCTAAAAATAGATCATGTTACTTTAGAGTTTAGGGAAGTAGCTTTTGTTTTCAACTTCACTAAATAAAGCTGTTACCTTATTTTTGGAAAAGAGAACTGAATATAAATGGCAGATGCTGATTTTACCTGGATACAGTTCTAAATGAGACAATAATAAGATATTAAACATTAGAGAAACTATCAGATGTTTCTCTCCAGTTTAAAGTTTGAGTGGTCAGATAACCAGTGATGTAGTGATTAAATATGAGTGTTGGGATTATGTGCAGCCTGTAATAATCCAGCATGTCTCCTCTACAGCGGGGGCTGCTAATGAGGGAGTGCTGGCCAACTTCTTCAACAGTTTGTTGAGTAAAAAGACGGGATCCCCAGGAAGCCCGGGAAGCGGAGCTGTTGGAGCCGGAGTACAAGGATCTGCTAAGAAAACAGGTACAACTCCCGAGTCCTGTGTTGATCGTCTCTTTGTCATTTGGATTTTTAACTTCTCACACACTGCGACCTCTGGATCTACATCTGGAAAAATCATGACAAAAAAGTGACGATACTCTAATTTTTAACTCCGTACAGACGCCCGTCTAGATATTTATAATTATTTTCAACACAGGAGGAAAACTTACTGATAAGAATCATGTTTTTACTTAAATCAGAGCTCTAACTGAGAAAACAAACATCAACTTCACTTTTTAAATTCTACAGAATCTTAATAAATAAATCATTTAATCCAAATTAGGTTATTTAAATGAGTAGAACAGTTTGAGTTTTTTTTTTTGGTGACTAATTGTCTTTGTAACTGAAACATTTAGTAGAGCTGCAGTTACTTTTGGATACAAACATATTGATTTGTGTGTTGACACTCAGGAGATGTGAAGCACCAACATTCCCATCAGTAAATATTCATTATTCCACTTGAGCTTCAGCTTCAAGAATTTCAGCTTTTCAAGGAAGTGCAAAATATCCCAGTTTTATTGACAAGATATAACATAGTTTTTCTGGTTTCAACACCAGTTTTAATAAACCGTTAACTTTAAAACATTCAAATCCACCTCAGGGCTTTCAACCAAAACAGGGACTCTTATTGTGAAAGGCTGTGGGCCGTTACTCTGTCTGGAGTTTTCTGTCTGCAGCCTGAATAAGATGATTAATGTGACTGAACGTCTGAGTCCTGAGGAAACTTGTGACAGGCCTGTATGTTCTGAAACTTCCATCACAAGCGTCTGCATGGAAACTGTCTCCCAGCATCATCCTGCTGCTCTTTCTCAGCTGATTTACTTCAGCTGCTTTACACATTAACTATTAACATTTCTGTCTTTTTGTTTTGAACTGAATGAATGTTTCCAGTTGAAAAATTCATTCCACAACTCATCAGTCTGTCACAGCACTCATGTCCCTGTTGTTCAGCTCTGAGCATCACTAACATCTGAGACCAAGCTGAACGCATGAGTACGTGTTGCTTTAATGGGTTTTGCATGTGTGTTAGCTGTGGAGGCAAGTCACTGATCACCAGCATGGGAACACATCACTATCTGAACTCTGGCCATCTGCTTGCTGATAATGGAAACTCTGTCTTTCTGAACCCACACAGAAGCTACAGGAGATTACTTTTGGGCTTTGTCTCCCTGTGTTTTTCCTCAAGGGCAGAAGCCGGGTTTGACTGACGTCCAGGCCGAGTTGGACAGGATGACTCGCAAGCAAGACTCTGTGGTTTCAGCTAACAACATAACGCCAACAGAGAACGAAGCGTGAAGGCAACAAAAACAGCTGCTTTGTCCACTGCGTTAATACTCTGGAAAAATACATGTACATGTGAGCATAAACAAACAAACAAACAAACATTGACCAAATTCCCAACGCCTATATCAGTCAGCACACACAGTGGTTTCACCGAATGTGTTTGTAACGCCATCGGAAGGTGAGATGGGAAGAGAGATAACAGAGAGTGCTGAAGGCGTGGCTTTATTTCTGCCCTATCTTCCACTGTAAATGCTATTTTTGTGAGGGATGTCAGGTTATGGAAATGTGTGCACACTCCCTGGCAGCCAGCCTGATGCTCTGGGCTGTAGCGCCCCCCCACGTTCTGGGGTTAAACACTCTCCTCATGGATTTGAAGAAGAGTGATAACATACTGGCCTCATGGCTCCTGGTTCAGCATATCTCATGGAAGGAATTTGATAGTGATTGGAAAGTTATTTAAACATTATTGAGAAAAGTAATTAAAACACTTGCAATCTTCTTTTTGTAAAAAAAAAAACAAAAAACTGTTGGGTATGATGTATTTATACAAAGGTCCTCCTTTTTATTTTCTGCATCATTTTTTTGGCTTAAGGAAACATTTGTCTGTATCACGTAACATATTAAATGGTCACTGACATCTTGACACTAATATGACATGTCCAGATAGCTGATAGCTTTTCATATCATTTACCCTCTTCATCTCGAAGGATTCTGTTGATAGAAGTGCAAAAATGATATTCAGGTTAATTTAATTTTGTACAAAACGTGTTTCTGTCCAAATTGTGAAAATGGTTCTTTAACTAAATGAGACTGGATGGGATTAGCCAGGCGTAGAGGTTGCAGTAGAGTCGCTTCTTTAGCTACAGGTTTGTATATTTTGGGAGGGGGTTGGGCAGCATCTTTCCTACTATAACTCCTAAGTGCCTCGCACAGTTAGCTGTTTGTATCATGGTAGAGGTGCTCGTCTACACTTAAGGAAATGCACTGTAGCACCACCGGTTGAGAGGTTGTTGTTTTTTGTTCATGTCCTGGCATCCAAATAATTTATTTTTGTTTTTTAGTTGTGTTAAAAACCTGTGGTATTTTATTTTCCAGAGGTCCTAGTTAATAATAGATTAAACATCTTCACACAAACCGGATTGGCTGTTGATATCAAGACGAAACCACGCAGTCTTTTTTCCCGGCCCCTCAATCTGCTGTGGTTGAAACCACTAATTTGCAGCCAAAATACCCACAATTCTCTGCTGCTGTTTAAGTAAAGATGGATTCTTTGTCCTGCAGTGTTGAGCAGCAGTTTCTCTCCTCGGTTTGACAGTTTTTCACGCTGCACATTGGTTAATACATTCCCAGTTTCTACGTGAAGTAGGAGTAGAAACGTCCCTGTAGGAAACCTGTTCATCCAGTCGGTGTTTTAGTGGCTTTGGTGCCCATTTTAAACAACGACCTTTGCCTTCAATGTACAGCTAACAGTTTGTCTCACAAGGCACCCTGCCTTCACAGGAAAACTCCTAACGTGTGTCCTTAAGGGGTTGCTTGATTGTCTTGTTTCATTTCTGTTTTTTTTTCTTTTTTTTTATTTCAACAGTTATACTTGTACCATATCATGAAACCTGTAGGATTTCTTCTTTGACACATTGTCTAAATAAAATGTACACATTCATGAACTCTTATGCAAAGCTCTACTTAATCCTATGGATGTTATTCAAAGTATTGTTTTTTATAGAAATGAATTCGTAATAATAAAACAGCAATTTGGGTTTTTTATAACAAAGGAAAAAAAAAACAGGTGTGAATTGGAACGTTTAACCAAAGATGCAAATTAGTTACTTTTTTTTTGCTTTTGTTTACTTCCATAAGATTAACCAGTTGCTATTTTTTGTCATGCATGGAGCTGTTGCATTTCCGCCTCTCAGACCTGCCTTTAAACTTGAAATAACACCCTGTAAACTGGTAGAAATGCTTCGTCTGCTCAACCACATCTGGAGTTTCAGCAGGCAGAGAGAAAAACGTCGCTGTAAGTTTATGGCAGATTTGGTAAACCTGTCGAAAGGATGCCGTGAGTTTATCTTCATTTTTCTAAATATTGGAGCTGTAAGGGAATATTAGGAAGACCAGAATGATGCACGTGCTTCGTTAAAATAACCCTAATCAAGCCTTTATGTAATTTGTTTAAAAAGAAAAGATGCTTTTATTGTGGAAGTGGATAAAGCACAATTTAAGAGTAACATGACGCAGTAATACCACATTTAAAAATAAGCACTTTTTTAATGAAAATGAAAGATCTTTATCTTTTAAAATACTTTGCATCCTGCATTCTTGATGGAAGATGTCCCAACGTATTACTCTTTCAATAATCCTTACATGGACCATCTTGAATTAGCTGAACAAAAACCTTTTCCTGATTTTTGAGATTATTCATATTATGATCAAACGTCTCTCTGACCTGACTGACCTCCCCTGATTTGTGTTGATTAGACTCATCCACTTTTGTTAATATTCAGGGTTTCGCTGAGTGGAATGAAGTGCTCTCATGCTGCTTCGGTGTCGGAGCTGCGCTTGCTTTGTAGAAACTGGATGACGCTCTGAACATTGTTAACTTTTGTACTCGAATGTGGGTCGAACCTCCACTTCCTGACGGAACGACCTTCAACCAATCCTGATGGTCTACATCTGTATGAGACTATAAGCTTCTGCTTCCTGTTCTTTTTTATATTTAAGATATCAAGACATTTTAAGCACATGGCTGGCTTCAACTTTGTGTCCTGGATGAATTCAGAAGTTTGATTGTATTTCTTTAACAGTTCTGTAGCCTCTAAGCTGCCATGTGGATTCTAGCTTCTTACGTCAATGAAGATAAGGAAAATGTTTATCAGACCCCTGGCTTCAATAAAACCAAGAATACAAACTTATGATGACTGCATGTCTGTTTTTTTTAACTATTATTCTGTATATGTTCATAACATTTTTTTTATTTCAGCAACAAAAACTTGAATGATCATGATGTGTTCATGTTGAAACGGATCTTCAAACATTCTTACAGCTTCAGTTTAACCTTGAGAAATCTGTAAAAAAAAACATTTCATAAAAGCAAATTGGAACATTTAGGCAGAAGAATTATAAATTCTTCTAAACTGAAAAACTGACAATTCACCCTTTAAATAAGAAATAATTGCTGTGTGGGTCAATTTCTGGGCATTCACCCAGTCAGCTTGTACAGCTAATCACCACAAGAGGGCGGCAAAGTATTAAAACATCACTCATTACAGTGAAAACCCCAAAACATTCCCTCATTCCTAAAGTTTACGTGATTATTACGCACTTCAGTTAAGAATTTCTCTTAGTCACTTATTGTGAAACAAACAAAAACAATGTTTCATTCGAAAACCAAAAACCATTTCAGACTGTATGGCAAAAGTAAAACATGATCTGTTCAGAAGTGTTTAAACATGTTGTAGTTATTATTAGTCAGAAACGGAGAGAAGTTCGGTCCTGCTGGCGGGGTTCAAACTGGATTTGTTTAATAGTCTGTTTGGGAATAAAACGGGCACAGAGCCGACTAAAGAATGTGCAGTTTTCAGAGGGGCGGAGACAAACCAGCTCTCCGTCCTCAGCGAGCGGAGCGTCTGCAGGCGGCTGGAATTAAGTTTCCATCACAGGACGACCGGAATCCGTCCGCGCGCTCCTGCGCCGTTAGACGTGGGCGTTTTTCGGTTACACTCTCCAACCGGACGCTTGTTTTTGATGTGACCTAAATAAACTGAATAGACTGAGGTTATGAAAAGAAACCTCCCACTGGGATTCGAACTGGTGACCCGCCGAGGATAAGTGCGGCTCTCTGCGGAGGAGGAAACCGTACCGGAGGAGGGGGTGTGGGGGGGGGGTGACATAAGCAGATAGTGGTTCGATGTTCCGGAGCATCTACCGCTGCAGTTCCACCCCGGGGAGGCGATGAGAAGTGGACCGTCCGGGTTGTTTCCTCCGTCCGCCGCACAACCGGCGCGTTAAGGTCTGCAGCACCGATCACGGGTCCAGCAGCGTTNTCCCTGAAACCACCATGAGCACCGAGGAGACCGAGGGCTTTGACGGCGAGGCCTCCAACACCTCCATGATCTCGGGGGCCAGCAGCCCGTATCAACCCACCACCGAGCCCGTGCACGCGCGGAACGTTCTGGGGGGAATAAGGTGCGACCTGGAATACCTCAGGTCTTACTTTGGGATTTTAAAGCTGGTCGAAGTGGTAAGTTTAAACACACAAGACTGAAAGAAGCATAAACATGACGCACAACTCCAAAAAAATTGAATAAAATATCCAGGAAATAAATTCTAGAGGAAAGGGATAATCCCAGAGAATAAATTTGTTTTAAATAGTGCCAGATTTAACAATAATTATGCATCTTCAGTTTTAGAGTAAGCTATTTGTAACCCATGATGAGGTTTTCATCACTTTGTTCACGATTAACTGGTTTGGAGAAACAAACTGACATTATTGTAATTCTGCTTTTATTCTAAACCACTTACTGAATGTCAGAACTGAGTCCAGGATTCCCAAATATCTGAGAACTTGGCGGAAGGAGAAACTAAAGGTGTGTGTTGAAAACAGGAAACAACATGATGACCTCTTGTGTTAATGGACAGCAGGAGTCTCTCAAACAGTTTGGAACTGCACCTTCACTTTTAAAACTTGATTTTTCATGAATAAAAAGGTTTTTTTGGGGCCGAGTGTTGTTGATCTGTGACAGAAGATCCCAGCCAGTCTGAGTTGTTGCACGCTCTTGTGATGTTTACCTGTGTGCTGGTGGGAACTTGGCTGAGGAAGCCATCTGTCATCAGTCTGGGAGAAGTTTGGAGAAGGCAGCTGCTCATTCATACTCAAGGCCTTTTATCTTTTCAGTAAATATTGGAACTTTGTCTCTGGAGCGTCTCTGCTGATAAATAAAATGTAATAGTATGTGTGAAATATTATTATTCAAAAAGGCTTCAACTTGGTGCAACTCTTAGTGTTCATTAACCCATAACTGCACAAAAGCAAAATAATTAAATGGGATTAATTGTTCCCTGCAGCACTGCAGTGATCTGAACCGTACGTCAAGTTTAATAACAGTAAAGGTTAACAACAAGTGTTTGTTATTTTGGAAATAAATAGACTATAAAAAACAATGTCCATTAAGTTTAATTAGGATATTTTATTGATATGAGTTGAAACAAGAAAGGGCAAAAATGAGACGTCCAATATTATTAACCTCCTGGACATTAATAGTCAATAGTTCATTCTTTCTGACAATTGACAACAATCTCAGAGTAGTTCTTTACTCAGTTAGCGGGTCTACTGAGGGATTTTTGGTCCATTCTTCCATTGCAAATTGTTCTAGTTGATTCAGATCGCAGGTTTCTGATCATGAATGTTCACTTTGAGCATCTGCCATAGATTCTCAATAGGACTGAGGTCTGGGTTCTCTGTGCAGGCCACTCCAGGATCTTGGAGTTGGACTAATTTTGATATCTGCTTTGGGTCTTGTTGGAAGAGCCAGTGACTGTGAGCAGATTTCTGCATATTCTCCCTCAAAATGTCAAGATAATTTTATTTTTTCATGATGCCACCCGTACAAGTCTCCCTGTGTCTGAGGCTGCTGAACAGCCCCACAGCATGATGCTCCCACCTCCATGTTTAACTGTGGGAACTGTGTTCCTGGGGTTGAAGGCCTCTTCCTTTCTTTACCAAACATAAGCAGCATCCATGTGCCCAAAAAGATCTCGTTTAGTCTCATCAGACCAAAACACAGACTTCCAAAACCTTATATTTATCTTTCAAAAACCTGAATCCTTCTGGGATGAAAGCCATGAACCTCCACCACAATGAAGAACCCTCATAACGCAAATCTAAAAATGTATTTTATATGACAAAATGTACCAAAAGCTACTTAATAGCACAGGCGAATGTTACTTATATTAAGTTTCATCAATGCTGCAAACATTGGGAAGAAATGTAGAAAAATGTTCCATAATTCCCTGGGGGGGGGGGGTCTAATATCTTTGGCTTTAACTGTCTCATCGTATTCGACCCAGTTTCTTTGCTCAGATAGTGATTTTCAAGTTGAGATGGTTCCATTTGTCCCGGACAGACAGGGACAGAATCTCTGAAAGTCTTCCAGCTCTCAGCGTCTCAGAGGAGAGTTAAACATTAAAAACTTCAGTGGCCTTTAATCTGAATGTCCTGTCCTCCGAGGCGCTGCAGTGACCATGTAGGGCCAAAGTAGAACCAAAAAGAGCCGACGGTCTATAGAAATCTTAATCTTAATGCTGGTTTCACTCTGACGTTTGATCTCCAGAACCTCCAGAAACCCGTTAACTCCATTTGTACTTGAATATAAGTAACAAATACATAATTAATACATGATAGAGATCAACACTGGTTCTTCTTTTTCTAATTCTTTATAAGTGAAAATATTATTTCCATCAGGCCCAAAACTATTTAAACGGGGAGAATAATCACGTGCATCTTAAACAGGGTTTAAATAAACCGAGTTAATTAAGTCCAACAAACCTGAGAAATTGATTCCCAAGGACACGCGAGCTAAATGCTAATCGATGCAGTAAAATGCATCTGCACTCAACTCATCAGGCCTTACATACAAATTATATGTATATTATAGAAACGGAGAGGCCCTTTGCTGTGGATCACTCGCTGCAGCATGTAATCTGACCACGGCGTGTTTGTCATGGCGGCAGGTTTGTCTTTGTGCTGTGACTGGTTCAACACACTCATATTTGCCTCTCATCCGTTTACACACGGACAAGAATTTGAAACCTCTCGGGGCTTTTCAAAGCTCTTTGTCTCCCCGCAAACCTTCTGCCCTAATGATGAATAAGAGCTCATTCATGGGGATGTTTGACAGCATAGTTCCCGTTTTTTGAAAAGGTTATTCCAACAAACAGCTGAGAAATATTTTTGTGAGGTATCTTTTTACTGTGGATGTTGTAAAATGACGTTACCAGATGCTTCCAAATATCAGCACACGCTTCCCTCCTGACAGAAACGCTGTGCAGCTTGAAGTAATTCAAGGGAGGAAAATTTAATCCACATTCATTACATCTTTAATCTCTCGTTTTGGAGTTATTTCTTTTTGCACAAACGTTTGTACGAAGACAGAATTGTGCTGCACAATCAGGCTCCTCCCCCTCATGTAATACTGTACCTACAACAGATGGTGTACTAGAAGGGGATCAGAGTCCAAAACACCTTTAAAGGCAGCTAACGGTGTTAAATCCTGAAGATTAAAACTTGCCTGCATGAAGAGAAGGAGTGAGTAAGAAGAGATTATGTGCACGAGGATGGTGAACAAGTCCCACAGGAGGGACGGTTTTCATTAAAGCATCTCTTGTAAGATAATTCAGCAGGGTCCCCCCCCCCACCTCCTCCCATGTGACCCCCGACACCTGCTGCACAGGGACTGTTTGGAAGCAGAAGGTTGAGGCATGACGTGGTGCTTCAGCTCGAGCAGACATCCGGCTCCTATTGGCTGCGATGTCCAGCTACACACGCCTCTGAGGCCCGAGCAGCTGAGCTAGAAAAGCTTTTTAATTCTGATGAACGTTTTCACATCAGACCGAATCCAGGCTCGGTTTTCCTGCGTCGTCCCTCTCAGGAGCTCTTTGATCACAACTCTACCGAGGTGGATTTGAGTGTTTGTTTCAGAAGCTTCATCTCCTGAACGTTCTACAGTACAGGTTTTATTATGATTTTGTGAAGCAGATTTTTCTGACTTTTTCTTTTAAGTTGTTTTCACTTATCAGTGATCCTCAAGCAGCCACGTTACCAGCTCTCTAATATTCTATCTTATCTTAATTCCAATAAGAAAAAACAACAATAAAACCAAAAGGCAATTAAAAACAACAAAACTTGTTTTTTCTTTTACGTTTCTTTCTATTTTACTTTTCAAAATAAGACACATCCCTGATCTTATTCCAGCCTGATTCCCTGGAGATTCTTGTCTGATGTCAAACAGGAAGTGCTTCGGTTTGCTGTAGAAATAAAGCTCAGCTGTGTTACAGCCATGTGCTGATGATCCGAGGGGTTTATATACCATTTAAAAGTTAAAAAACAAAACCAGAATTTTTCTATTTTTTTTACACGGAGGATCTTTACCTTCTGTTATTCTTTGACAAAAACAAACCAAATAAGCAGAATTCCACTCATAGTTTGGTTTCTTGATGGATGTTGGTTGAAATCAGGCGTTGTGACTGGCTGCCAGCAGCAGGACTCGTGAGACCGGCTTACTGCCTCCCGGTCTGTTCACAAGACAATCAATTCCTAATCTGGAAAGTTTGGAATTTCAGCACATTCAGTCAGAAACGGCGTTAACCCGTTGATGTTCTAGTCAGGCAGATCACAGTGAAATCCTACTGTAAACATCAAAAAACAGGGTCATTTTACTAAAAAGTTAAACATCTGTATCTATATCATTATTACTTTATAACTTTATAATTCTTCTTATTATTATATTAGTATTATCTCACATTAAACTACAGAAAAAAAGAGAATATTAATAATGTAATCACAACTAGAACAATCTGTGTGTCCATAAACAGGAGTCAACATCTGGAAACATCATTTAACTTTCAACATCTGATGTTTTTTTTTTCACTCCAGGTTCTGTCGCTCATCAGCTTCATCTGCATAGAAACCATCATGATGTGTTCTCCGTGCGGGGGGGTCTACTTCTTCGAGTTCGTGAGCTGCAGTGCCTTCGTGGTGACGGGAGTTCTGCTCCTGTTGTTCAGCCTGAATCTCCATGTCAAGGTTCCCCACGTCAACTGGAGCCTGACGGTAAGCAGCGGCGGGAACGTTCCTCCTGCAGATCTCTGATGAATTCTCAGCAGAACTTAACATGCATCATTCTGATTGATGGACAGAAAAGACTCTGAAACAATCCAGTTTGAAATGAGCATTTTATCATTTATACATTTAATTTGTAAAGTTTGTTCTGTAATAAGACTGAGCTTGAAGTCTCGTGTAAAACAACGAGTCTCCGCCTCCCCGGGAATCGCTGGTTGAGAAAAGGCAACGTTTTTTAAAGACTTGCTTCGTCAGCTGTAAGCAAATGAGCTGCTTGGTGTTCTCCAGCAGATTTTGGCTGGTTTCCTGTATTTGCCTACACACTAATGTGTGTGTGTGTGTGTGAGCGTGCAGTCTTTAACAATATTTCCAGAGGCCACACAGCTTACAGTGCATATCATGGTGAAGCAGTGGATGTCCAAATCCAGCCGCAGCTATTGGATTCCTTCATGGTTTTCTCCGAACTGTGTTCAACCTCGAGGAGGAGGAGGAGGAGGAGGAGGGCGGCGGCGGTGGCAGCTCTGGCTTCTGCTCTTGGCAGCAAAAATCCCAAATAAAAGCTTTTTACAGTTGTTGAGAGACCAGAGTCAATTGAACGGTGCTGGTTTTGGAATATTTACCAGATACTTCTGACTGTCGCAGTGCAGATAATCTAAATTCCTCCCGTTCAGTCTTTACTGGTTGTTGTTTTCACATCCTCAGTGGACTGTCATTTTCAGGACTTAATGTTTTTTTTCACGTGTAATTAACACGTGTTACACTTCAGAGAGCTGAAGTTTTACTGCTTATTTAGAAGATCGTTCATATTTTTAGGAAAGTAGTAAATGTTTTGACGACAGCAGGCATGACTCTTCTCTACAAACTGTAGCAGCTAACAAGCTCCTGATGTCTTGTTGCACTCTGCAGCTCGACCTCCTGCGGCGTGTCTGCAAAGTTCAAAGCTGCTGCACTCACGCCGAGACTCTGGGATCGTTACCATTAGTGCACCGAGCGTTTAACCATCAGTTAACCCTCCTGCTTACTTCCTCCTTCTCTGCACACTGTGCACTGACACTTGGAGTAGTTCTCCATGACGCGAGTGGTTGTAGAATCTGTTTGACAGTAGAAGGTTTCTGATTGGTGCGTTTGCGTACGGTACGAGCTTATTGGCTCATTTTGTCTTCTGTAATGAGTTTGGCAGCAAAGAGGGAGATATGAGCGAGTCACAGTATAAGAGATGCAGGGACACACACACACACACACACGCACACACACACACACGCACGCACACACAGTGTCTTTAATCACCTTCTGTGTTCTTCTTACACAGACCAATGACAACAGGCGATCAGTTTCAATAAAAGACAGATACATAAATTAAAAAATCTGTTAAATCAGTTACAGCTGAGAGCTGAAGTTCTGATTGACATGTTATTTTTGTGCTTTAAGCAGAAGTGGAATCCAATGAAAGCTTTTGGATTTGAAGTGTTACATTCCACCACCCAGGTAGACAAAAGACAAAGAAACTCGCCTGTTTTCAGTGGCCTTGAATCCAAAGATGTTATTTTATCCCTGAATGAGTCTCTGGCTCCGTGCGGCTTGCTGCTGCTGCTGTCAGGAGAATCTTTTTATTTATTTATTTATTTTATCAGCTCTGCTGCTGCCTTTAGAGTTTCCATAGTTACACCTCAGTGAAGATTTCAAACTTGGAGATCTCGGCAGTAACACGGAGCTGCTAACAAGCACCCCAGAGATCAGACAAAACACTTTCATCTGCGTGTTCTATACACTCTAAATAAATAAATAATTAATTAAATAAATAAAATGAGAAAAGGATCAATATAAAACAAGATCATTGGAAGAAAAAGAAGTGCAAACAACCTGTTATACAGGGATCAGATTAGGTCGTGTTATGGTGGTAAAAGAATAAACTTTAAAACAGCATATATCGAATTTACACAATATTTAAACATTAATTAACATCATTATCACACGTCTAACACTGTAATACATACATGATTAAAAACCTAGTTGAAACGAGCTGCTGTGTGCAGATCCTGCTCAGTATTTATTTTTATCTTCTGTTGGACCGGTTGGACGAGGGATGCAGAGTGATTTTTGAGTTTGCATGTTCGCTTGTCACTCTGCTGGTCATTGACTGTGCCAGTTTGCATGTGGCAGTGCGGTTTCCTATTGATTACTGATTAAACAGCCGAGTCCCTGCTGAGTCGTGCGCTTCCGCTGAATGAGCTTGTGTGTGTGTGTGGTCACTGTTTGTGACGTCGCCTTTGTGTGAGTCTCGTGGGTCACATGAGAGACCGCGTCTGTGACCATTATGCATCTGATCATGCGAGTGTTAACTCCTTCTTCACTGAGCTGCAAAAAGCATCTTTCTTTCTTTCTCCTGCCTGAGCAAATGGGGGATGGAGCATGTTTGTGGAGAGGGTGTGTGTGTGTAATATGAGATGCTAGGTGACTTTAAGTGTGTGAGTAAAGCACCAGGATGCAGTTTGGCTGGTCAGAACAGCAGAAACAAAGTCTGTGTTTGTTCAGCAGAAGAACGACGTCATCCAGGATGTTTCTGAGGCTGATACCAGTTTAAAATGTGCCAAAAGGCCACAAATGTTTTTTGGGGGAATGAACAGTCACACCCACATTGTACAAATGTGAACACAAAGTGTTGTTTAATCCAGTTTCAGAGCTGGTTTGGGAAGTAGATTGAAATGTCCGTCGTGTTTTTGGTAGTTCAAGAATCGAAACATTAATACAATTATATAAAAGTTGGTATTATAGGAATTATTCTTATTATCAGCAAAATTAATGTGTTATTTCAAATTTAAGATCCTCATACTTAAGTTTATAATCTGGTTATGATGATGATCTATTGGAAAATCTTTATTTAATGAAATGAAAGTAATTTTACTGTTTTTTGTTTTTTTTTGTAAGACTGTGAACTTGATTCAGCTCTAATTTAAGATCTCTGATCATCTCAGTCCAGCTGTCTTCTTGGCAGACATTCCTGAAGACATCTGACACTTCGGAGTGTTAAAAGAAGCGTCAACTCCCGTAAAACCAGAAACTGGCCTTTTAAATTTTAGTCGCTCCAGTTGGAGTCTGAGCCAAAGAACTTTCTCCAAAACTGTAATAATCATCAGTTTGACTGTCTGCACAGCTGATTTACACACTTTCAGCGTTAGCTGCAGAGAGTTCAGTCAGATAAATCCTGTATGTAAGAACTGATGCATGTGGGTGTTTACAGGACCTGGTCAACACGGCCGCCAGCTCCTTTTTGTTTTTCCTGTCGTCTCTCGTGTTGGTCTGCATCAACCACAACACGGGAGCTGAAATAGCAGCAGTGGTGAGTAATCAGAGCCAAACTCCCTTTTTACCTTGTTTTTTTTTTATTTACATTAAAATAAAGAGTTTTACCCTCTGCTTTATAGATGACAAGCTTTAATTAATGATTTATTTTCTTGCCCGTCTTTGTCTCAGCTGGAATTTAACTTGTCTCTTTTTTTTTGTTTTCCATTCATATTCATTGTTTTTGTGTTTCCTGTTTCCACTCGTATGCAGATCTTTGGCTTCCTGGTGACAGGTGTGTACGGCTTGAACACCTTCCTAGCTGTGCGGAGGTGGCGCCGTGGCAACGGCTGTCAGGGGGCGGCTCAGACCAGCGAGTACATTCGAGCACGCACGGCATCTCGTGGAGAAATGGAAGCACGACCGGAGCTCGCATGAGAGCCGGCAGATAGACAGGCAGCTGACGGACACGCCTCTTCCTGGTGAACTGTGTTCTGCAGCTCAGCTTTTTAATCATTATCCATTTCATAGCCGAAAGGAACTTTATGACTCTTTACAGCAGTCGTCAAGGCCGCTCGTCACATAAACACTCTGAAGTGAGAGTCTGGGTCAGAGCAGATTGAAGGACGACTTGGATGAAAATCTGCATAACAAGGCTGATTTCTCTCCAGCTGTGCAGCTGCTTCTGTGTTGACGTGTCGTGAATGGAATCAAGTTTTAAAAGACGACTGACGTTAATACCGTCTGTGACGTCAGTGGTGATAAACGTTATCGTGGACCAGGAATCATCAGACCAGCAGCACGCAGAAATCTGCAGTGCGACACAAAGTTCCAACACTTTATTCTTCTACTCCACAGCCTCGTACCTTTTATTCCTGAGATAAAAGCTTGTGATTGACTGTTTTCACTATAGATGCCGACACGAAAGTTAGCTTGACCATTTCTTTTGGCTTTGCAAAGACCCTTTAAATCTCTTAAGATTTGAGCTGAACTGAGTCAGTCTTTACTACGATAAAGAAGTGAAAATCCACCTGTGCTTATTATTATTATATCAATATATATTTAAAACTCCATTTTAACTTGGGTGTCACACAACAAAATCTAGGCCTACATAAGTCCTTAAAACGAAGGCCCTTAGCAGACCAGGCCCTCCGCCTATAAAGTGCATCTCAGGTACCGACACTCGCTTTTTTCCTGTTTGATACTTAGTCAAACTTCTAACGTGATGTCACTGGTTGCCTCGACCTGAACGCTGTATTTCTGACATGTCTATCCTTCCAAGCTGCACCGGTTTTTAAGCTCAGTGATGCAGAGTAAAACCAGATTTCAGTGTTTTTGCTTTGGTCAGTGTTCCTGTGGTATGTTGAGAAACACCATCATCTCTGCTTTTGAGGATTAAAGTTATTTAATTTTGAATGTTTTCTCTTCTTATGGACTCTACAGGTACTGAATGCCTGCAGGCCTTTTCTTAACCGACTCTTTGGCTCCATCTCCTGGTCGTTTGTTAAACTGCAGCTACATGATTACAGTTGTATTTATACAGGATTGTGTTGTTAAACATGACATATAATGAAACAAATTAGTTTTTTCTCTTGGTTTCATGCCTGAAATTGTTGTATAAAAGACAATCACTTTTATATTTATCTTCTTAACTTTCATTCTCGAATCCTTTTTTTCACCGATTCTAGAAACATGTACAGGAACAAACCTCATACAAGTGCATTTTGCTTTTGAGTGAAATTAGTTGACCGTACAGTGTATTTGTAAAAACCTGTCGCAGCTTCCTCAGTGTACAACTTAGTGTTAATGTATGTTTAAAAAAATACTTTCTGTATTAGCTCGCACTTTTCTTTTGATTTTATTTCTGTGTGCTTTTGATGATAATTACACCGAGGTTTGTTTTATACGACACGGAGCCATTGCTTGTTTGGAGAGTCTGTGTTTAAAATATTCAAAACTTCTTCACATCACTTCAAATAAAGAGACATTACTAAAAACCTGTTTATTATTAATTTACTTGCACAAAAAAAGCAAATACACATAAAAGATTTCACATAACATAGAATTTTTTTTTTCTTAAGGCCATTTCATACTAATTTCAGGACTTTGTGGTTATTTCTTAAAGTATTAACCAGTAATATGAAACATTTT
The DNA here is from genome assembly GCA_006937955.1 of Pachypanchax playfairii. Lineage (NCBI taxonomy): Eukaryota > Metazoa > Chordata > Actinopteri > Cyprinodontiformes > Aplocheilidae > Pachypanchax > Pachypanchax playfairii. The sequence continues at coordinate 2,084,288 of SSNP01000050.1, forward strand.
ATATCTAAAAAACGTCAGGAAACACTGATTAACAGACATTTCAATCTGTCTGTATTAAAATTTTGGTGGTTCTGGCTCCTTCCGTCAGGCTGCTTCGACGGCTTCGTCAGCAGCTCGTTCATATTCATTGTTTGAATTTGCTGGACTCAGATTGGCTAACAAACTAGCCTATGAGAGCAAAGAATACTGTTTCCTGCCCCGCTGTGCATGGCAACACCAGAGTGTCTTCCTGTTTGCTACGTCTTATGCTAACAGCTTTTAGCCAGCAGCATGCTAGGCGTGGTTTCAACTGCAGGAGCTGCCGAATACTAACGAACAAATGAGTTGTGATGAAACAGATACAGGCAGTTTAAACTCGGGAGAACTCGGGTTTTATCACCACCTGCGTAGTTTGAGAGATAAAAACTGAAAGAGAAGTTGTTGACCTGTTTTTACACCCACTATGAAGGTAAGAACACCTGTGGAGCTAAAATATTCAACAGAAACCTCAGAAAAAACGTTTTTAATGGAAGGGCCTCTTTAAGGAACTTCTTAAATTTGCTTTATAGGTTGTGAAAATCAGATTCCAGAGAGGTTTCACATTTAAAGCACAGTAAATGAACTAATTAGCTGCATCCATGTGATGCTGCATTGCAGATCTGTTTGCATGTAGCTCAACATGAGTCTGATCACACAGAAAGCATGTGCACGAACGTAACTTATCCAAATATTTTGGTTTTGATATTTAAGACTGGCAGAAATTGCAGGTTAGATTTATGCTCATTAACACTAACTATCTCTGCCGTGTGTCACAGAATCAACATATGGTGGTAAAAAAAAAAAAACAACACGTGTTAGAAACACAGTCAAAGACAATAATTAACATTGGTTACGTTTATTTTCTGACAGAGATCCTTCCTGAAAAACTGAAACAGACTTTGTTTTGCAGACTTGAAATAACTGATATATTGTATCTGTGTAACATCTTTGACTCATTTTTATTGCCTGAATTAAAAAATCTGATAAAATGACTCTAATATGACAAAAACAGTCATAACACTGAAAAGACTGTCATGAAGAAGAGCTAAAGATAAAATTTAATAAAAAGAAAAGCTCACGTTCTCCTAATATTATTGAAAAAATCATATGAAACAGCTGGACAGAGGTTGTGACCAGCCAACCAAACTCTTCTTTTATTTAGAACGCAAATACAACACTGTAAAAAAAAAAAGTTTAAACACATCTATGCCAAAATATTTCATTTATTTATTAAAGTCTTCAATTTACCGTTCTAATTTAGGCTTACAATGTGCAAAAGTCTTAAGCCACCGAAATCATGTCTTTATAGTTTATTTTTAAAGGTGCTGTATGTACTTATATGTTTTTAAATGTCATTTAAGAATAAAAAGGATCTTTAGGAACTTGAGCTCCTGCAGCTCATCACGTAATAGATCATGTGTTCCAATTTTAGTGGCATCTTCATAAAAGACCACAGAAAACATTTTGACACATAAAATAGTGAAAACATGCCTAAAGTTACAGCTTAAAGATATTTTTTTGTGAAGTGATGTGGATGGAAAAAACAAAACTAACTGAAAAGCATAAAAATTGGGCCGAGACTGAAGAGAAAGCAGCTAAAATTAAAACTCTTAAGGTGCTTCAGAAAGTCGCAAGAAATATATGTCAAGAGTGTTTAAAGAAAATTGTAAACAATTTGATTTATTTAAAGCAAGTGATAAAAACCTGAAGTTTAAACCTTTTGTACAATTACATAATAAATTCCCAAAAACTGTTGTTGGTCATTATTGTAGATTTATTATCATCATTTCTCAGTTTAAAATGACATCTTCTAAAACTGAGTTCACAATTTCACAGCTTCTTAAAGAATGATCAAATTATTTGTAAAAAAAAAAAAAAAAATTTTATTGTAAAAAAAAATAACAAAGTGAGCTGAATAAAATGTTTTTATAAGCTCAGCATTAGTACGGAAACAAAACTAAATGTGTGGTGCTTTTATAGCCAAACATAAAGCTCTGAAACATCAGTATAACAGTATCAGTTCATGATTTTGTCACTAAATGAAGGTCAAAAATGTGTAACAGAACAAACTAATAACACAAGAGAATATTTCTCCCTTTTTTAACATGTTTCTGGAATGTTAAAACATGTAACTGACATACAACTGATGAGATCTTGTTGTGATTTTGGCATTTTGCTGGATTGTAATCAAACACTGGCCAAGGTTTGCAAATGGCTGCAGTCACTTCTCCAAAAATGGTTGGGATGAAACGGCTGCTGGCGAGTTTCAATCTGAGTCTGAGTCTGAAAACTCGTCTAAAAAAATAAAAGAAACAAAATATGGTGTTACACTGTTACTTCCTGTTAGCTGCTTTCTGTGGAACAGTTGCATAAATCATGAATCTGTCTGCAGAAATTCTTCAGTAAATAGTGATGTCAAATATATCCTGTAGCATACAATTATAAATCAGTACTAACAGAAATGTTAAATGTCATAAATGTTTCAGTTAGTGCTTGAATTGGTGATGCATCAATAAAAACTGCAGTTTTGCAAAATGGTGAAAGGCAGGAAACATCTGAATATCTGGTGCATGAAATCAAACACATAAATCGGAAACTTTGCATGTCTGAAAATTGTTCCATCACCTAAAAATAGGATACGGACAAAAAAAAAACAACCCAACTGTATCTGGAAACAATACAGAGGTGCAGAAATGTCCTTTTTCTGTCAGATCCAGAAACAAACAGAACGATTCCAACATGTCTGATGGCTTTAGTTTCAGTTTTGAACTTCTAGGTGATGAATAAATGTTCAAAATAGCAACAAATATAAATCAGTAATAATCTAGTACAACAAAAATCTGTTTAAGATCTTTTATGGATCTATAATCTGAGGATCGAGACTCAGATTTCCCTCTAAACACACACACACTGGAATACCTTCTGACTGATAACTTTTATTTGAAGTGATTTACCGTCATCTCGCCGCCCTGAAGGCTCCTCGGTGGTCTCCCCTCCCTGCTTTAGGAAGCCGGCCAGCTCATTAAAAATCAGATAGAATTCTAAAGCGAAAACAATGGTGGAAATAAACCCAAAAACCTGCAGACAGAAGGACGTCTGACGTGAACAGAATGATCCTGAAACCACTTATAAACTGTGACGCGAGCGTTCAGAGGTCTACTTTACCCCGGCTGCTCTAGAAGAACCATCCGAGTATTTGGAGACCGCCATGATGGAGATGATGAAGAAGATAATAGAGGCCGTGATGCATCTCATGAAATCCTTTAACAGGAAACACATGATGATTACTCAGTGTTTAGTCAATAATATTGTTATTAGGATGTACAACAATAACAGATGGAAGTTGTTCCCACTATCAGAGGCCAGCAGAAGCCTTTAAACCTCTCGTTGAATTTGGTGGAATAAGCAAACAAGAAGAAGAGCGCAGCCAGGAACTCCAGCAGGGGGACGGTCACGAAGGCCGATGCCGCCGACGCAGCGAAACACACGAACGATATGAAGCACAAAACCTGGGAAGACAAATAAAATGGGAGAAGTGAATGTGACTGAAATGTCTAAGAAGTCAGACTTAAATCTCTCAAAGTTTTCTTCTTCTTCTCCCCATGTGAATGTTGTCCACTTCCAAGGAAGTGTGTGTGTTTGTCTGCAGCTTCAAACTCACTATCTGTTCAGCTGCTCCAGTCAATGTTTATTCATCTTTTATCTCTCTCACACACAAACACTTCAAACAGACAGAAACACAAAACTGGGATAATGAAAGGAGCTTCATAAGCTGCTGAGCAGTAAGTAAGGACACTCAGTCTGGTTTGTCTTTGAAGTTTTGGACTTAAGGTGGACACATAGTATCCAGGCTCTGTGATCTCAAACAGCCCCAGCCATCTTGTCTTTGTCTCGCTCGGTTATCCTGCATCGGCCCGAGGGGAAGTTTCAATCTTACCAGAGATCCAACACTTACAGACAGATAAAGAAATAAAACCGAATTAAAAAACAACATCAGCTGGTTAAATCTTTGCATTTTCTAAACTTGCTTTCATCTCCGTCTTTTTAACAAATTCACTCCATAATTTAAGAGACAAAAACAAAGACAAACCTCAGATATCTTGTTACGCAAAACCAATCATTTAAGTTATTCTTCCTAAAATGACATAAATAGGCTACACCAGAAACATGTGACAGAAAAGTCCAGCTGAAAACTTTATATAGAAGCTTCTTATTTGTTGAGCATATTGATGAGTTTTTTCTCTAAATCTGTTTGTTTAGATCTGACACACTTCTTTTTTTATATATGTCACATTCATTTTGCTCAATCTGTTAATCTAGAAGTTCTTTGATTTTATTGAGTTGAATCAAAGGGAAACTATTCATTAATGCTTCTGATTTCCAGTGAGTTATAAGGAACGAGTTTGGCTGAGATTGTCGATTTACGTCACATGTTTGACAGCGTTTATTCTATTAACAGTTTATTTCCACTTTGAGAGTGTTTTAACAACAAATAAATCTAAAACCTGTGATTTTACCTTCTTTATCGGGTCTGTTGGTGGCAGAGAGGTCTGACACAACCAGAGCGAGCTCAGCAGGACATGAGTCTGACTAATACTCATAAGAATGGCAGAGCTGTGATTTGTTTTCTCACAAACGCTCAACATGGTGACTGCAGGCTGATAAAGCGCCGCTTGTGAGCGTGAAGTAGCAAGATGATGATAAATCAGCAACAGTTTAATCCAGTGAGAAAAGCTTCTTGGCAGCACGTGAGCTGGAACAACATGAAGATCTTCAGTCAAACACAAACAACCGGGTCACAAAACAGGTCCTTATGTCACAAATATCTAAAGCAGAGGTTGTAAATCTGGGGCAGGATCCTGCTGATGACATCAGGGTCTTCAGATTGCTGACAGTCGCACTCTGAGTTTGTGGCTCAGAAGCTGAAATGCTTTGGAACCGATGGTCCAGAGTTCTGGTTCCATCTCTGCACAAAGACGTCATCACGTCAAGGAAGCAGCTGAAGAGCACGTCACACAGTTACAGGACTGAGATCCAGGTCAAATAACAGACTGAGAGGAAGAGGGCTTCACACGCGCGCGCGCACACACACGTCACATGATAAAAGTGAACTCAGGGTTCATTCAGAACTCTGCTCAGTCCATGCAACATAACACTTTCTATAACAGCTCATCTTGCTGATCCATCCCCCCCTCCGCCACACCCGACGCCCCCCGCCTGTCTGACACTCTTATCAGTTCCTGGTTTTGGTCAAAACCACTTTTAACTTTAAATCAAATCTTCTTTAATCTTTTACATTTGCATTTTCAGGTATCAGAAAATCTTATAAGGGCGTATCAGAAGTTTCAGACTACAAACCTTTTGTTTCTTAACAAAAAACTGTTATATGTAATATATTTCACACTTATTCTAACTAACTAAATTATACAGCAGAACTTTTGCTGCTTTAACCGCAAAGAAAAATCAAGATTTCCCGAAACGCAGCGAGTTTTTTAAACTCGTGCGCGTGAATTCACCAACATCCTGCACAACAAAATAATTTTATTGACTCTGATCGTTTCTCACCACTTCAGCAATGAGCAGCATTCCTTTCCTGGATGTGGCGAACTCTTTGCTTGGAAGGACGGAGAGCAGGACGGACTGGCGCGGCCCGTTCGAGTCCGGAGCCTCGATGTCCCCCATCGTCTGGAAGATTCAGCCTCTTTTCGGTTCCGAACGCACCAGCGTGAAAGTAGCGGAATCAAGACAACAGTTTTTTTTTAAAGAGTGGAGAAAAAAAACCCAGCAGAGTGGAGGCGTGAATCTTTGGGGAGGTGGAAACGGAAACAGTGACAGCGCGGAAACCCCGCACCAACTCCAAAAGACGAAACATCTGCTTTCTCCAGATGTGAAATGCGATCCCAACAGCTGCAACACTGAATCTCTCAGAGAAATCAGCCCAAAATACAAAAAGACACAAAAAAACTTTTTTTATTCATGTTATACATTTAGTCTAAAACAACTGAAACAGGAATCAGAGGCTGCAACTTGAATCAGAAAACAGTCGTTTCAGCTCGTGACGTTACTGATGGAAGTTTCTGGATCCGCTCGTGCTGATTAAATAAATGTTACTCATGAACTTGACTTGGAGTTTCATTTCTTGGTTTGTTGAATGTGATGTTTTTGAAGAGAATGTAGCTGTCCACAACCAGGACTGCAACCGACATGAGACACACTATCTGCAAAGAAACACGCGCGCGCGTCAGTATGTGTGAGAACTTAAAAATACTGTCACATTAGGATAAAATAACCTTTGTGGAAGGGTTGAACAACAATTTACCCTTTATAATTCGAGCCATTAATATTATACATATTTTTAACAATAATATATTAAAAAACATAACAATTATGTACTACTAATAATAATATAGGTACCCCCATGTAGTACTAAGAGTCTCCACAAGAGGGCAGAAACTTAGAGGCAGACGTCAGGTACATCTGGTTAATGATGGTGTCAGATTTTTATAATAAATAAGGTGAACTGAAATTGAACATGTTTGAAAAAAATATATCGATAAATAAATAAACAAATAAAATAAATTTTACAAATGAGTCTCCAGTAAATTTAGCCTTAAATTAAGAAGTTAAAGTTCTAAAAATTCCATGTGTTTCAGAGGTCACGTCCACAAAAAAACACTTTATTTTGTTGAGCTACAACAGATACAAAATATAAGCCTCATCTAGGAATTTAAATCAGTTGAGAATGCCGATAAGAAATGTATGCATAATTTTTCATCCACGTAACAGAGACAGAAGCTGTAGACTGAAAAAGCAAAAAAAACAAAAAGTCCTTCTCACCCCTCCAACCAGCGAAGCTGTGACTGTGTACGAGGTCAAAACCATCAGGCTCAACACAATAAGGTAGACTGCTGCAAAGACTGAGTTAAAAACATCCTAAAAAAAGAGGAAAAAAAACTTTTAACTGGAACTTTCTCACAGTTTTTACTCATTTATAGAATATGCAGAGTATCACTCACAACAAGAGGCCAAAAGAAGAAGGTCAGCTTCTTGTGGAGTTTGAGAAGGTATAGAGTCAGAAGAAGAGACGTGATTAGGAACTCCAACACCGTGGCTGCAGTGTACTTTGGAGCTGATGCTGCGGCGAAACACACAAACGCAACCAAAAGCGTCACCTGAAGTAGAAACAGATACAGATAAAGGAAAGAGAAAGAAAAGCAGAGGCTACACGTGACTTTTCCGGTTTCTCTCTGCCTTCTTACAACATGCCGCTGCTCTCTGTTCATGCAGAAAGACAGGAAGTGAGTTTTTTTCTCAAATTCAAGCAAACGTTGAGCATTTAGTACCTCTAAAATGCTGCAAATGGTGAATACTTGTCAGTTCTAACAGTTAAAGTAAAAAAAAAACACTTGTGATACATGTCATGACTTCACAAGTTGTTTCTCTTCCTCTTTTTAATGTCACATTGCTGTTCAAGTCATTTCAGCTCAGATTAATGTGCTTATATTTCTCACCATCTCTGCTATTTTCACGATTCCCCTCTTGGACTTTAGAAAACCAACGTCCACCTCCATTGTGATTTTCTTGTCGCTCTCTGTCATGATGGAAATCTTCTGCAAAAAGAGCTCTAAGTGTGTTTCCTGAAACATGCAACTTCCTCTGAGCTGCGTAGGAAATGACTGTTACTGCATATAAATGTACACACTGCTCAAAAAACTTTAAAGGAACACAGAAAACACATCAGATCTCAACTGTTTCCTACAGGTTGGTACAGCTGATGAATTCTTGAGAATATGAGATGATTTTATGACATACGATGGCTGCAGAGTTCTTCATGCAGGTAGATTAAACCTTCATCCAGTCTACTGACGACTATCTGACAAAATGATTTTGGTGCAAACTATGAAGATCCTCTGGCTGTCGACACTTTTTTTCGGGGAATATAAGTGGCGCCCGTCCAGTATTTCCAAATTCTGTGTGTTGATCATCACATCTGCTTGGAAATTTGTGAAAAAGCTTCTAATTTTCAAGATGACAATAATGCAGAGAGACGCCAGCTGCATTATGATCTACCAGCTGAATCAGCTACTTGTGTTCTGAAGTTGTTGGAGAACCTGGAGAGAAGATGGGGACGCTGGTCTGACAGGCTTTAGTTCAAAGTTTTTCATCCAGATTCAATGTTTCTTTTTGGAAAGTGTTGAAATGAAACAAACAAAAATATTCAAACTTTTCTAACTGATGTTTTAAAGTTCATTTCACAACTTTCTGCTCAGCTGAGTGTGACTGGCCTTCTATTACACCTCTATAAAGTGGCTATACAGCTGCTTTCCTGAGCTAGGAAACAAGGGCTTTCAAATATTATTGGCCTTTTAAATAAAAAAAAAACAACTTAAGACCTTTTTCTAGATTTCATTTCCTTCTTGGACTTTCTCACTCTATAATACAATGAAAATAAAAGAAACATTTTGATGTCACAAGGATTTTTTTTTAGTAACAGAACCTGAAACTTTCAGCATCACCAGATAAATAATCTAATCCAAATCAATAATTATGAGGTTTCTATCAGCGTTTGCTGCAATAGCACGTCAAAACAAAACAATTCTTAAAATACGTCATTGAAGCTTTTTACTGCTGATGTCCAGGGTGAGAGAATGAAAACATCCAGATGTTTCACAGCATATTCAAACTCAACAGAGTAACAGAATAAATCAAATCACATCAGTGCAAATTGATTTTTTCATACACAATACACATAAATAACATTCCCTTTCTCTCCTAAACCATTAAAAAGAAAATCAATCATTGATCGTGATAGCTGTCCTTTGTAACAGGAAGTAATAAAAATTATGAGCACAGATAATAAATTGGTACGACACCAAAATATTTCCCCTGATTTCATCCCATGTTATTTTGTTTGGCATTGTAGGATCAAAGATTTCTGAAATAAAAGTTTTTAAGGCACATCTTCATGTTTGATTTCCTCAGCTTGTTATCCGGCGTCGTGTTTCTTGCTCTCAGTGCGGCCAGTCGCACTTCCAGGGATTAGACTGGGGCGGTTTCAGACACTTTCCTAACTTCTCACAACCTGCAGGGGTCCAGTTCTGTAAAACAGAACATATCAGAGTATATTCCTTTTATTAGTGTTAATCTGTATCACCTGTCAGTTAAATATGTTAAATCATGTTTGTGGTGAACTGAAATATTAAAGCGCAACACACTGATGTTTTATATCCCAACCTTAATAACATTTAAAGGGACATAAGGCAAGATTTGTGAAAAACTACTCATGCATTTCCAGTTTATTCAATGCTAATGGGTCATGAAGCATTAAAAACCCAAAATAACGAGGCCATCCGCATATATGTCTGTTGCCTTGGAAACGCTGTGTGCCACATAATGCGCTGCAGTTCGACGTCCGAATTTCCCGCGCAGTTGTAGGGATGTGACGTAAATTGACGCTGCATGCGCGTTGCCGACAGCTCTTGAACAGGAAGAACATGGCCGCCGTGGACCTGGATTCAAACACTGAAGGTATACTTATGGATGTTTCTGCAGCCAGCAAACGACCTGCATCCACTCTCACCCCCCAAAAAAGTGGCACCACGAAGAAAAAAAAGACTTTATCAGCGGCATCTCGTGAGTCTAAAAAAAAATATGACCGAAGCCGGGCAGGCACCCGCATAAATATTGGATATGCGTTCGGTTCATGGAGGGAACTTCAGCTGCATTTGGGAGTGAAAACGGATGCTGACATGGCTCATTTCCTTGTGACCAGGTGAGAAAACATTATAGGTCGTGTTTAGAGCCTGATACAGTATGAAAATGATGAGATCAAATCAAATAACAGAGTGGAGAGACCTGACGTGAAGTATGTTAGCCTCCCCAGTGCAGTGCTGTGAAGACGAACAGTCTGTAAAGTGTCTGTGCGCGCTCCCGTGCCGGCTTGGCTGGTGGCTGCAGTTAGCCACAGCGCCTGTCGCGGCAGCACTGAGTCAGATTTTGTAAAGCTGCCTTAAGTTCCTTTAATAACTCATCCATGTTTATTTCAAGTAACAATCAGTAAATTGTCATGTTAATCATTTTTATCCAGTAAAAATATGTTTTCCCAGTAAGAATAAACAAAATAAAAAGCGTGTTCAAGATAAAACTTTTGTAATTTTTACTTACTGACACAAGAAAAATAAAGAATGAATAAATTAACTCTCAGCCTTGTAAATCGGATTCATTTCAACCTTGTGAGACTTTCATTGACCACCAGGTGGCAGTGTTGTACCATAAATAAAAAGAACAAAGTTGATGAAAATCTTTGACTTAATCTGGAACCAGAGAAAAGGCTGATGATGATTAAGCAGTTCAACAGGTTATTTGATGTTTCTCTCATCAGTGCACATTCTAATTTATTATTATCTGTGTTTTAAGGATATTATTTATTTTGAAGTCTGAACGAACTGAGGATAAATAAACTAAAAAACTTTGTAAGAATATGTCGAGGCTCACAGAGTCAAATGAAACCTACAGAATCTTTCATTTAAAGTGACGCTGGGACTTTACGGCTTATCTGCACAGTAACAAATTGTTTATATGAGTTTCTGAAAAGTAAGTGACGTTTATGATCTGAAAGACATAAATCTCACCATCACCGCCAGGTCGCACATGTTGAGCTGAGGAACACCGGGTACCAGAGTCTTCTGATGCTGCTGCACCACGGCAGAAATCCTACGCAGAACATCCTGGTACTCCTTACTCAGAACACTGCAAACACACACAACACGGATCATCAGCTGCTGAAGTGCTTTACATGGAAAACTATAAACACTTTAACCCCCATCACATTTTCAGATTTTAACATTATCACGTTTTGTCTTTGACAAAAGTTCAGAGGTTAGAAATGATTGAGGATAAATCCTCATACGAGAGAAATATGGTATCTATATGCAAAACAATTCTTTTTTATTTTGATATATCGATTTATTTATTAAACTTAAATAATTTTAAAAATGTAATTATTTCATACGAAAAGCATTTTAAAAAATGAGGATATGAACATTCAATCAGCTCAAACTGTCACACAAATAAACAGCCGTGCGTTAAATTAATTAAATTAATTTAAATAGTAAAATAAAAACCAACAACTAACTAATTAACTAAATAAATAAAATTAACCAGCCCTAATTTCTACTGTCTGATTCGAACTTTAGAGTTTTTATTTCAGAATTTGTTTTCATCCATAGTTTTTTACATTTTTTGAAGGTTTTTTCAAAGTTTTTCTTTGGGATTTTTTTCTTTTGTCTCGTCTCAGTATTTGACCCTGACAGCATTATCTGCAGTGACTGGTTAAAAACGGAGCCAAATGAAGAAGTGCATGAAAAAAGAAGAAGAGCCAGAACTAAAAATCTACATGAACAACAGAATCTAAAAGTCATAATTTAAAAAAACAGAATTTTTTTTTAGCAAAACCCTGAAACAGGATCAAAGAGAATACCAGAAAGAAACTGAACTATTAAATAAATTCCTCCAAAACTGGTCAGACACTAGACTGAAGCAAAAAAAAAAAGTAAGTCCAAAAGAAAAGCTTTGAAAAATCTTTATCTTTTATAAAACAAAGACAGAAAACTATCAATTTAAATCACTTTCAAAGGGTTAGAAGAACGTCTCGCAGCTCGGAGGTAAAATAAAGAAACAAAAGACGACTCAAGACTTTTGCACAGTGTTGCATGTAATCAAATACTTCATCATTACTTCTGATTAACAAATAAAAGTAAAGCTGCTTTTATCCCTGTAGTCTATTTGTTTCCTATAAAAGTAAAACCATCACACACTCATACGTGCACATGCACGTGCGCGCACACGCGAAACAGGATTAACAGATTGTATCAGTGTGAGGACATGAATTATAATCAAAGAGCTGGAACATAAACACACACACACAGAACTCTGGCCACCTCTGGTAACACACAGTCAGCAGGGTGAACTATATAACCCCCATCACGTCCCCTGTCTCTCAATTACTGCTGTTGGACACCAGTGAGCCGAGTTCCTCTGTGCATTATTATATTCAGAGTGTAAAACACAGGGACCCTGAAGGCTTTCAAAGGAACGCTGCTCTCAATAGGACCTGTAGGGTTAATGGGCTGTGTGTGTGTGTGTGGGGGGGAGTGGGTGTCTGGTGGCGTGACACAGGGATAGACAAATATCAGCAGTGCAATTACACCCCTGATACATTCACTGGCAGCACCTGTGCCAGCCTTCCATCCATCCCTTCACTGCAGAGCCAACCCTCTGATTGGCCCCCAGGGACCATGTGCATGTGTGTGAGGTGAAGTGTCAATTAGAGTAATAACCCCGGCCCTGTCCAGCTCACACCTACCCTCCCTCTTAGATCTCCCACAGGGCAGCAGGGCTTCCTCCATCAGCAAGCACCTGCTCCCCCCCCGAAACTCACTCTTTTACTTTGCCTACAATTACTTGGCCGGTTGTGCGCTGACTGCAATTAGTCTTTCTCCTCGCGTGCCACATTCGTCACAGTGCACGCCGATAGAGGGAGAAGGAGGAAAAAAAAAATAATAATAACAGACTAGTTAAAAATCAGACATTCAGATTAAATTGCTTCAGTTATCTTCAAATCACAAAATCTGATTTCACCAGATCCTGATCAGCAAGAAGGAGATTTTATTCCTTCCTATCTATGCCCGCCGCTGATTGCAGAGATCCGTGTTTGTGATGAAGCAGCTCCACAGAAATAAATGTGAAGGAGATTTATCAGACTGGTGCTGGTGCAAAAACTAAGCATGCTACGCACTGAGCAAGTAGCACGAGATACAAAAGTTTCTTGTTGTTTTGTCTATGCATCGAAAAACTCAAGAGTGCAGACCTTTAAATCAAAAACTAATAATATCATTTGTTTTTCTTTTCTCTCCCCCCCCCCTTCTGCATCCTACTAATGAAAAGCTCACAGTCAGCACAGCTCATTATCATGATTATAACCCTTAGCTTACTTGTGTAGAGGCAAAATCTGGAATAATAAGCAGGCTCTATGCAAATGCACTCTTTTGATTTATAATGTATGGCACCCAAGGGGGATGGGGGCATTGCTCAGGTGTGTCACCACTCTGATTACTGATTCATAACACTATTGCTAGAACACACACACACACACACACATTTCCAAACAAGCACACAGTAGCAGAAGGTGGGGGAATTGAGGAGACAATCAAATACATCTGTCCTGCCCACTCCTCCCCTCCACTCCACCGTCTTCTCCACCTCGGTGGAAATTGAGCACTTCAGTGAGGACTATTGATTGGAGACACACACACAGACACACACACACAGACACGCACACAGCTTGGTGGCAGGCAGCAGATGAGGCCAGACTGTGCAAGGCTGCGTGTGGTGTCAGGGCCGCGACTGTGCCGTGGATGAGAGGGGGGCTCTGGGGACGTGAGCTGAGGTGGGTGGTGTGAAAGTAGGATGTGTTAATCTCACAAGAAAAAAAAAAAAAAAAACATGCAGCTAATTCACCAAGTCAGGCAGCTGCAGACCTGGACACCGTCCGTCTGTCAGAGAAGTTAAATGCTGAATAAAAACTGTCTTTTAGTTTGCACCATCATGGTGACCATTACTTTTCTGGTTAACTTCCTCCTTTCTGGGGATTGTGTTTGTGTGTGTTCTTTGCTGTATCAAAGCCTGCGACAGTAGTGAAGGTATGCGTGCAGACAGGTCCTACATCATCTTAAGTGGCTCTTTAGGTGGTGACAGAGATTAATGATGGCCAGGCAAACAGTCCAGCTGGGGGACCTAAGAGCACATGGACAAAACACACACACACTGCGATTTAAACAGAGAAGGGAGGGGGACACAATCCCTCAGGATGCAGAAGGGACATCAGGCAAAAGTTAGAGAAAAGGGCATTAAACTCGTGACCTCACGCTGCAGAAGTAAAAAAAAAAAAGAGGCATGTGTTGCAACGTTTAGCATCCAACACAACACCTGGCTGCATATTGATTGGTTCTTATATTTTTTATATTCCTCCGAGTGAATAGCGAGGCTAAAAGACGGGCTAAATGAAAAACAGCATTAATGTTTTATCATCCAATCTCACTCCACAACTGAAAAGAGTTTTCAGCCAAAAGGAGGAGATGAGGCCACGGCAAGCATGTGAAAGGCAGAAAAGAAAGGTCAGTGTAGGAGGTTTGATGCCAGGAGGGAGCCAGGAAGCATAAAAAGAATATTTTCTCATCAAAGCATTCTGGGATTATCTTAATGTATTAGTCACGGTTTCAGGCTGCGTGTAGTTTGTATTAATAAGCTACATTGACGGCGCACAGTAAAAAGATGATGCTCTTCTATCTTTGCACCGTTATTTAGAAAATGGTCTCAGTTCATCCTCAGCTGTTTGTGTGTCCTCTGGCGTCGCTCCCCTCTCAGCGATTCTTAACTCTCCTTGTGGCTGAAGCAGACACACACAAAACACATTAAACAGCACTCGCTCTCAATTTAGACCTGAACAAATTATCTTGCAATTTTAACCTGCAAGCAGTCCACCGGAGGAGGCTTGATGGCCAGATAGCGATCTTTAAGAAGCTGTTTGCAATCACAAAGAGGAGGGTGTAATCATGCGCGCCCTGGCTGAGTGGATCAATCCTCCACCTTCTTTTTTTCATGCCACTAAATACACATTGATCTTACACACATTCTGTACAGCAGGCACACACAAAAAAAGAGGCGCTTTTATACTCACACCTTTCATCTTTATTTCAACTAGTTTTTTCCCCTCTGGCTCTTTAATTTCATGCTCCTCTGCTCATCCCTGCATTCGTTTGTGCATTGTCCTTCCACAGGTGATACATAAAGTTTACAATTGAATTTTAAAAGAAACTGACCTGAGCGGGTACTTCTCTCCAGGGTCCCTCCCCAGGTGGAAAATGAGCGGCTGCAGAGTGTGTTCTGTTTGATCATGAGTCGTCACACCTGGTACTTCTTCACCTGGACAGAAATTTATACCCTGGAAAAAAAAACACACACAATTAAAACTTTTTTTTTTCTACTTTGACATCCATCATAAATCCTAATTATAATCTAAAGATTAGATTCCTGAGTCACTGTGTTTTAAAAGTTACACATATCACTGAGAGCATGAATGAACACACTGAAGGAAATAATGAACCCAGTAGATCTGTTTCTCGTTCTACTCAATTATCTGTCGTTTTGCAAACTTGCTGCAGCGTGTGTTCTTTAAACATGGAGGTTATCACTCATCCAGAAATCTGGGGGAGTTTCAGGTCACTGCGTTCTGTGCGTCTTCTTGCATAGGAGAAGAACTGCCCCGTTTTTGGCAAAGAAAGTCTCATAAATTTCATAGGAAGGTCAGTCTGTCTCTCTAAAGTGCAACCTAACACAAAATCTGAAGTCTGTCCTGCAGACGAGAGAAAAGCAGATTTGTTTTTACTCTCAGTGCAATAACTAGAAAAGTTATGTCTTTTTTTTCTGTTTGTATGCATTTGATCATTTAAGATGTTTTAGTTTAAATGCATGTAGAGAAAAAAAACAGACTTTTTGAAGTAAGTTACAATAAACTGCACGTTGTTGCAAAGACCAGCATGTACTTCCATCTACTTGCTCCTTGGAACTGATTTCTCATTGTTACATGTTCTTTATCGTCCTCCCATCTATTGTATTATTCATCGAACCCCTTAAAAAAAAAAAAAAAAAAAAAAAAAAAAAA
>SSNP01000050.1:2100036-2155036 GCA_006937955.1 Pachypanchax playfairii
TAAAAAAAAAAAAAAAAAAAAAAAAAAAAGACTTTTGCTGCTTCTTCTTCATCTCTTTGCTCCTTGGACTCTTTTCACAGGAGGCTGGCAGTAATCGTAGCCTGATTGAGTCACACTCTCTCCTCCAGAACCCCCAGTGAGCAACCCCTCGCTCGAACGCATGCACACAAACACACTTTTTGATGAGCACAACTAATATTGAAAAGGCATTCATCTGTAAGGTGCTGTGGGTCTCCCCCCCTCTGGGATCACTCATTGGAGCACCTCAGGATGCATACAGAAGAAAGAAAGTGAGAGAAAGTGAGGACTGATACCCTCCTTCCAGCAGAGCTTCCACTGATCCAGACTTGTCCTGTATCTTTTGAAGCCAATAGCTTAGAAATGCAGAAATGAGAAAAAAAAAAAAAAACTCATCCCAGAGGAGCAGCATGAAAAGACAGCTCTGTGTTTCACTCTGACTCCGTCTCTTGTGTCCAAGATATTACAGCAAGAACTCCATATCTCACATGACATTAACGATACAGCAAGGCTACTTTCAAACGGAACCACAGCAGCCAGGACAAGACAAGATAAGATGCAGAACCATCTGGGCTGGAGGGGAACTTTGAAAGAACACAACGGCATTTGACAAAAATGGTTTCATTTATTATAAACAAGTACAATTATTTAAAAATGAAATCCAGCATCACGTCTACATGAGATTTATTACCACCTCCTCAGAAAACTGACCCAAAAATAATGAAAATGAAATGATTCCATCAGCGTTCCTACTTCTATTCCTGAGTCCTTTTTACATGCAGTCCATGATTAACATTAATGTCTGTAAAAAAAAACTTTATGGTTTTAATAATTTTATGCTGCATGTAGATCAGGTTTTTTTTTCTGAGAAAACTTAAATCCTTAAATGTGTGAAAGCTGGAAATGTTCCATCAGTCTTTGATCGGTGCTGCAGACACCAGTAGGTTCAATGATGAGGCTGCTCAAATCACTGGTCAGAACCTGGAAGAACTGGAGTGAGTGAAGGACAGAAAGTCACTGAACAAACTGCTCCATCATGGACAATCCATCCCACCTCTCAGAACCCCCTCAGAACCCCATCAGAACCCCCTCAGAACCCCCACAGAACCCCCACAGAGACGGAGTCATTTGGCTCTGCTGTCATAAAGCATGTTTTAGGAAGCTATACCTTTTTCCAACTTTATGCAGAAGTTGATGTTAGTGTTGACAGTTGACAAACTTTTTAAGCTAACATCCATCCATCCATCCATCCATCCATCCATCCATCCATCCATCCATCCATCCATCCATCCATCCATCCATCTAAGAAAGTTACTGTAAAGAACTCACACACCAACAGCTTAAAGATTTAACCACAGAAACACAAAGCAAACTGGAAATTTAAGTTTCCTTTGTAGAAATTCAACCAGTGACACACACACACACACACACACACACACACACACACACACACACACGCACTAACTCCTGTATAAGGAACAAAACGTCTTTGTGCATTTTTTCTCTTCTGCTTTCTTTCTCCTTCTACCATGTTCACACACATAGCAATCGATAGGCAACTCGCAGGCAATCAGACGCCATTATTTGTGAAGTTCCACTTCAGTTCACATGAGTTGATAAAGGAGGCTATACTATTGATTCAGTGGCCCTGAAGGAGAGAGCAATTTAAGCGACCGATGGGGCATAAAACAAACTGGATCGCAGGAAAAGCATAGCGGCGGAGGGAGGACGGGAGGACATGTCCTTATAAACAAAAAAGCATCATATTCTCTCAAAGTGTCAGATTTCCCTTTTTTTCAGATATGTTTAATCCAAGCTGAGTTGATGTAACTGTGAACAAGATCTGTGATGCCAAAAGAACAGACGTGGGGGGGGGGTGACAGTATGTAAATGCAGCAGAGAAGATTTCCACCGCAGTTCGAACAAACAAGTCAAGTGGTTGATGAATGATGCAAGTTCACTCATGTGGGGGGTTCCTCATTAATATTCATTCCACTCTGATGTACGCAGCAGTCAATTGATGAGCAAGTGTGAAGATAACGCAAACAACAGGCAAAGTGTTTGTGTGTTTCAGTAAGATTAGGAAAGACAAACGGGTGCAAAGTGGCGGAGAACTAAAGGAAACAGAGACGGGACAGAGTGGAGTCGTTAAGACGGAGTCTTACACTTTTAAACTCCTCCCACGAGTTGCTCCAGGTCCAGTAATGTGCTTTGTGCGGTCCGGTTCTCACAGCCATCAGTTCATTCCCTCGATAGTAAAATATAGATCTGTTGAGAAAAGAATAAAGAGATAATACAAATTATTAGAAAAAACAAGCTTTCGTTGGCAGCTGTAGATTTTATTTCACAGGTTTTTCTAAATTATTTGTCCATATTTCAATAAAGTAAATAGAATAAAAAAATCACTCAATCTTATTATTTTAATTTTTAATTATATCTTTCTGTTTAGTTTCTATTAAACATTAATTACATTTATAACTTTGGTAGTTTTGTTCCTCCAAATTCTAAGAATATTGATTATTTCCCTTTAAACCCCTTTGAATCAAATTTTATACCCATTTTCTTCCCTCTGGCTGTTGAATTGATTCAGTTTAAAAACCTTCTCAATTTGAACACTAAACTCTGAGTGTGCACTTTTACAGTACTTCATACACTGTGTGCATTATGTACTTATTGATTAGAGTACAACAATGATCGTCAAGTTACATCCTGCCACGAGTCGTTTGTCTACAGCAGCATCACCCTGAGGATCATTACCAGACCTGCTGTTTCTCTACAAGAAGACGAGACAGCTGAGGTGGTACAGAGATCTAATAAGGATCCCTCCTGGGTAGCATCCTTCTGAAGGTTTACAAGGCACAAGCAGCCAATCAGGTGCAGGGAATCCCCCCCAGGAGGAGATGGGAGAGGAGCATTAACTGAGTTTTAATTCACCTGTTCTCATATTTTTGGGACAAGTTCAACAAGACAGGGGTGAGATCGATTCCATCCAGGACTCGGTCATCAGGAGGGTTGATACCAGCCAGGACCAGACTGGTGGTAAACAGGTCCATGACGTTTGCGAGCTGCAGACTCACCTGCCAGAGTGAAGAGATTAAAAAAAAAAAAAAACACACACATGATAAAAGATGTTTTTCAGACAACTAAAGAAACATCCTGAACTTTCTCATGTCTCAGTTGTTAACATCTGAATGACTCGTCTCTATCACAGGTTTCCAAATTTAACAATTGATGATTTAACTCTCTGAACTCAAGAAGGACCTGTGGCACCATCAATATACACTGGTGAGATGATGCTTATATGTGAGGTTCCCTGAAGAAGAATAGATGCAAGATGCATTTCCTCAGTTGCACTGCAATCTTTCCATGCAGGTTTACTACAATCAGAACTCCAAAATGCCTTTGCTTCTAAAATGAGAGTTTTTTGGGAGGAAAAGAGGGAAAAAAAGAGGTGACGAGGAAGAGAAGAGGAAGTGGGGATAGGACATGGCCCGAGCAAGCAGGGTTCTGGAGCTGGAGCGAGCTGGTGTTTTATCTCCTTCTCCCAGTCGCTGTGAAAAGCTTTATTTTATTTATAAACTTTGAACTATTTTCAGATAAAATGCCATTTTTTCGCTGTCATCCTTGATCTTCCATTCCATTCTCTCCTGAGCGAGCCTTAGAGGGAGACGGCACGCTCACAATCAGATATCAGCTATCAGGCCTCTGCAGCTGCACCACCGTGAGCTGCTGTGCTCCTATCGGCAGCCAGCACACACACACACACAGATGCACACACACACACACATATGCTCATAAGCGCTGAAATGAATTCCCTCTTTTCTTCTGCATCTACAGAACTAGCCAATGCATTCTATGATCTATCTGCACATCCAGACAGTCTTTCTCTCCAACAAGAGCACAAACACTAACAGATTCAGTCCTTCACTTCGTTATAATGTTTTTAAGCCTCACACACACACACACACACATGCACAGTGACTATTAAAGAAAGCAGGACAAAAGGAAAATGGAGCAGCAGCCCTGACATTTAGTCAGTAATAACTTGCATGAACAAAACCAGAAACTTTTCAAACACAGACTGGTGAGACGGAGGACTTTATCTCACCAGTCGCCATCTTTTTCTGCCCTTCCTGTATTAACTCTGCCCTCCTTGGCAGCATACACTGAGCTCTTTTTCCTTCTCCTTCTTTTGTTCCTTCCGTTTTGTCCAAATCATCCCTCTTTAAAAACATCACAGTTTCTGCGTTGCATTTCTTTTTTTTTTTTTTTTGCAGTGTTTGGTTATCTGAGGATTTGGTGCTTCCATTCTCATCTCCTCCATCAGCTGAATGTGTGTCTGCTGCTGATAAACCGGGAAAAGGGGATTGTGATGCTCAGTACTATTATGGGCCTGACAGCCCACCCACCTTAGCATCTTTGTTCTTATATGCACTCATCATTCCAGATCCTCGTTCAAACCCCTCCGGCGCTGGAAGAACGCTGAATCTGCATCTGTGTCAGAGTGACTCTGCTCCGTCATTCGCACCTTTCTGAATCTAATTAATAATAATTACCGGCACAAGCCAAATAATCTGTAACATAGTCATAAACTCAAAACTTCTCATCTAAATAATGTTAAAACGAATCTGTATCCTGCGAGTACGATAAACTTGTTGAAAATCCCCTCTTCACAAAAGGCTTGCATGGTGGTTTTGTGGCCCCGTGCATTTAGCTTTAGAGCTTTTAGGGCTTTTCAAAGCACAGATCAACAGAGAATTCAAAATAAAAGAAGGGACAACCTCGTGTTTTGGTTTTAAAAAAGCAGCTTTGTCATCACAGCTCTTGAAATCCTTAACAAAGCTCTGTAGACCCGTTCACTCACATCTATACTACCACTGCACATGAGGTGATCTGCATTGATCATAATAACTAAAAGTTATCCACAGGCAACTCTCCCTGTGTAAAACCATGCTTTATTTGCACATAACACTGCACAGGTGCATCAAAACCCTGCAAACAACATCGCGCCTTGCAGCGTTTTCAATGTGGAAGAATTTGAGTCTTTGGCCCTGCTCTTTTTCTTTTTTGCTTTTATACACCAGCCACCTAGTTTACTTCTTTCCTTGCTTCCTTCCCTGCAATCCCCCCCGCAACCCCTCCTCTGTTTCTTTATCCTGAACGCCTGGCATATTCAGATACTGAAGTCCTCATTACGACTCAATCCAACCTCAGCAAACACACAAACAGATTAGCCGCTTAAGACGCTCCCAATCCCCCTCTCCCTCGCTACTCCGCTGCGCTATCAGGCCCCAGCACAACCCTGTGAGATGAGCCAGGGGCACGGCTTACCGCAGACTGCAGCCTCCGCTCGCTCCTCCGCAAAATCCCTCTGCGTCACAGCCCCGTGTCACAGCTGCCCCTAATACAATTAAAAGTCATTTGCAGAATGCGCAAGCTTAGAGGATCACGGTGTGGGTGGGGGGGTTATAGTGGGGAATGGATTATATATATAAAAAAAAAAAAGAGAGTAGGGGCATGTATTCTAGCCAAAAATATTTGAGGAGTCAGAGGGGAAAAAAAAGCATCTGCATGCTTTGTGATGAAAATACAAGAGTTTGTCTATTTAAGTGTTTCTGCAGTTCAATTAGCCGATAGTGGAAATTAATTACGCCACTTGATCAGAGAGTGCACATGTGAAGTGGTAAACGATATACAAGTAAAAGAAAGACACAATAAGAATCGTTTAACGAGGAGAATTAGTGAAATGATGATTCATTTTCTCTCAGCCTGATTCACAAGGTGTGTGAACTACCTGCAGCTTGTTAGAGAACACGTTCTCTTCAGGTGACGTTTGACAGGCAGAACATCGAGCAGCCAAAACCAAGTGGTCTTAAATCCAATCATTAGTCTGTTCTCAGGAGAAGGATTATGCTCTTTTATTGTTTTTCTTAAGGTTTATTGGAGCTTTAAATACTCACTGTGCCTCCCTTGATGTGTTGGGGCCACCAGGCGATGGCGGGTTCCCTCATGCCCCCCTCAAACGTCGTCTCCTTCCCACAGAGGAAAGGGCCGTTGCTGCCACCTGAGGAGTCACAAAAAAACCCTCATATGTCACATGAAAAACCGATCCCTAACAAAAACCCTTTTTACTAGTTCCCACCTTGATTTGGAGCCGAGATTAAAGCTGCTCCGTTGTCCGACGTGAAGAAGACGAAGGTGTTTTCTGCGATGTTCAGACTCTGTAGGAGCGACAGGATCTGACCGACGCTGTAGTCCAACTCCATCACTGCATCGCCGTAACTGGAACACACAGCCAATCACAGTTCACCTTAACAAATTAATTCACTCATATAAATGATGCTTGTGTGTCCGTCTGAGTATCTACCGGCCTCGTTGGCTCTTCCCTAAGAAGCTTTTGGAGGCATATACGGGGGCGTGAGTGGCATCTGCTGCCCAGTAGAGGAAGAAGGGGTGTTTGGCGTTGACCTGGCGACGAATGAAGTCCAGACCCTCCTGTAGAGTCGAGAGTCAGAAGAGACTACATTGTACCAACAGGTGTAAAGACCTGACAAGGTCTAACTCAGGGTGTTTTAACAAAAATAAAGCCAGAAAATACAGACATAGCGAGATTTATTAAAGAGGCCATTTCATACAAATTTCAGGACTTTGTGGTTATTTCTTAAGTATTAACCAGTAATATGAAACATTTTATATCTAAAAAATGTCAGGAAACACTGATTAACAGACCTTTCAATCTGTCTGCATCAAAATTCAGCTGGTTCCGGCTCCTTACGTCAGGCCTCGAGCAGCAGCTCGTTCACATCTATTGTTCGAATTTGCTGGACTCTGATTGGCTAACAAACTAGCCTATGAGAACAAGGTATACTGCGCATGGTAACGTCAGACATCGTGTCTTCCTGTTTTGCTACGTCTTATGCTACAGCTTTTAGCCAGCAGCATGCTAGGTGTGGTTTCAACCGCGGGAGCTGCCGAATACTAACGAACAAAGGAATTGTGATGAAACAGATACAGGCCGTTCGGACTCGGGTGTTAACGCCACCTGCGTAGTTTGAGAGATTAAAACTGAAAGAGAGGTTGTTGACCTATTTTTCACACCCACTATGAAGGTAAGAACACCTGTGGAGCTAAAATATTCAACAGAAAAAACATTTTTAATGAAAGGGCCTCTTTAACAGTAATTTTCTATTTCATTTAAATTAAATAACCAATTTGAAATTATCATTAGTTTGTGTTACAATTACTAAGAGTTTGCTGTGGTTGGAATCTATTTTCTTTTGTTTTTAAGTGGAAACTGAATGCAGATGTTTTAAAAAGACTCATTCAGACCAATTCAAATCTTTCTCTAGTTACAGTTAAAGTTAAATCATGTTTCACCTACAAAGTTTTTGTTTGTGTTTATTTGATAGTTTTTAGATTGTAAAATTTAATATCATGTTAATTTTGCAAACAGTTTTAGATTATTTTACAGTGTATCTGTTTTGTTGGACATATTAGAGCTTCTCCTTTGTGTCAACGTCCAAACGAACTTCTCAACCGCAACCAATCGAGCCTCCAAAGACACAGTAATATGAGCTTTAAAAAGCTGCGCTCAACAGACCCGTCCTCCTAATGCGAAGACAAATTACACCTCTCAAGCACGCGGTGTGTCTCAGCATAATAAGGCAGATTGATGTTGGCAACAGAGAATCAACACGAGTGTGTGAAAAAGTCAATAATCTACCTCTGCTGGTGAAAGAAGCAGCATTTTGGCCATTTGTTACAGACAATTTGTTTTTGTGCTTTTATGTTTTAGGGAGTCAAAACCAGTCCTGCACTAGGGCGCATTTTATTCTGTGAATTGGGGGAAAGAAAACAAAGAAGCTCATGATCTGATATGCTGGAAATAAGAAGTGAGCTTACCGTCAGATACATCTGTGTGAGGTTTGACTCTCCGGTGTTTAGGTCAATCCTGAAATCCTCAAAGTATCTAGAAAACAACAGACCTGAATTATATTTGAAGAAACAGGTTGATGGTTTTGTGTTTTTCAGTGACGAAAATTAGAAAATCACTGGTAGATTAACAATGTGTGATAAAGTTTTTGGCCATTCATATTATTATATACTATTAAATAAAAGTATTTAAGATTTTTTTGACCAGTGTTTACAGTGAGATGTGTCTCAGTCCATATTAGAAATGACATAGTGTGTGTTTGTGTTGACAGTTACAAATCAAATGATCACGATCTGAGATTGTGAGATTAAAAACCACCAGCAGGTTTGTTTCATCAGAGAGCTTGTTGTTTATATACACGGCTGCTGATGACTCAGAGGAAGTGATTTTGGCAAGATCAACAAACAAAAGGAAGTTAGAACAGGAACTAAACAGACGCCTCCTTGTGGCTGGTTCTGGTACAAGTTTTAGGCCACGCCCCCTCCAGCTAAACAAATGGGACATTTTCCTGACTAAAAACTATAAAAACCTCCACGCTTGAATTTTTCTTGATTCACATAGTTCCTCACCTACTGCAGCATGATGGAATAGTCATAGTCATTTTTCTAACATATTTAGTTATAATTAATTGTTTGATTAAAGAAAACAAACCCCATTGTAGCACACTGAAATAAGTATAAGTTACATAATGTCAAATATTTTAGTTCAACTTTGTGATATAAGTTAAAAAGTTATTTACAATGTTTGCTGACAGACAGCGGCAAAAATGTTGTACTGTTCCTTTAAGAAAAAAAAAGTTGTGAGTGCTGAACCAGGGGCATGATGGGTAATAAAAGGTTCAAGAAGAACGAGTGATTAGGCAGGACTTTCAGGTCCATGTTTCCAGTTTGAAGACTCTGGTTCTGAAGTTACGACATAGTAGCGCCCATAAACAAAATAATGTGGTTTCAATTGTGTCCAGCGATAGAAAGCAGAGTCCCGTCGTTCATCTATATACATTACGTCTTAATCAGCATCAACTCGGGCCAAGCGTCGACCCGACTTGGAACATTTAGTTTCTCCACTATTTTCATTGAATATGAACGCTTTGTAGCTTCTGATATCAAATGTGTAGTTTATGTTGTATTTAGTTTTCTCAAGTTCAGCTAAAGCAAATTGTTTTAAAAGTGGAAAAATCACTTTTTCTACTTTTATTCTGAATCAACACTAAAACAAAAAGTTTGTTCTCTTCAGTTTGTTCAAGTGCATAAAATGGTTCTTTCTTCATGAGCACGAAGCATCATCAGGATTTTACATCTGCTCCTAAAATAAAACGACTGCAGCCAATATCATTTAGACAATGGGAGTAAATTTATTTCCCACCTGTTGACTGGAAATCTTGGTAAAAGACACATGTGGGAAGTCTCGGCAAAGCCGAGCAGCGGGAACTGTTACGAGGTGCTACTGAAGCGTGCCGCTTCGAGCTGAGAAGCAGTGACAGAAATCTTTTCCTTATGCTTCACTTCCTCCAGGTGTCCTCGCACTCAGACAACACAACCTGCCGTCTCTTGAGGGCGGGTGTGTGTGCGTCTCCGTGTATAGATGCTTATGTCCGTGTCTGTGTGTTGTATCTGTCCAAGGCCCGGGTATGTGGTGCTGATTAAACCCACGGCTAAGCGAAAAACACGCCCGGCTGCCAGTTCCGATGACCCAGAATACACATATGGCTGTTTTGGGGTGGAAAATGGAATACACAAGCCCAGCTGGTACAGAAGAGGATATGGGAATTGAGGTGGGGGGGGGGGGGGGGGGGGGTGACTTATCCAGGGGAGCAGAGAGAAAACAAACAAACTGAGTCATCATGATGAAAACAGACTTTTATAGAATTTGTCTTTGTTCTTGACTGCATGTGGGTTTGGTTCTACCTCCCAAGCATCTCAGAGTTGTTGTAGACGGGGATGTTGGGTCTAACGGTGTTGTTGTAGGGTCCGAAGTGGCAGTTTGGTGAGCCGAACCACTCGTCAAAGCCGCGTTGCAGAGGGAGGTACTGTGGTCTGTGGCCGAGATGCCTAGATCGACAAAGAACAAATCAAACATGTTAAAACGAAATAACAAAATGATCCAAGTGCACGTTTTTAAGTCTGTTTGTGAAAAAAAATCCTCCTTCAAGTCTATTTAACAAGCAACACAGTGAATTATCTACATGTGCTCACCACTTGCCAACTATCTTGCTGACGTAACCTTTTTTCTTCAGCAATTCAGGCAACAAAATCTCATCTTTGGAGATTCCTCC
Organism: Pachypanchax playfairii; assembly: GCA_006937955.1. Classification (NCBI taxonomy): domain Eukaryota; kingdom Metazoa; phylum Chordata; class Actinopteri; order Cyprinodontiformes; family Aplocheilidae; genus Pachypanchax; species Pachypanchax playfairii. Next base: position 2,110,260 of record SSNP01000050.1, read on the forward strand.
CACGATCTCCTGAGGTGTGTACGCTACAAGGAGCGGACGAAACAACAACACAAACAATAAATCTCCAAAACGTTTCCATGACCACATTAAAGACATGATATTTGTAGATATCTGCAGAGTGTTTGCACCATTTCTGGCATGAGCGTTGGTGGTGTAGAACCCATTTCTGACCGGCAGCCTCCCAGACAGAAGAGCAGCTCTGGCTGTGGACAAAATACATTCATGAGCAAGTTTCTTCATGTTCCTTCAGCTTCAACTAACACAACATATTTCATGTTAAACCAGAGAAATAAAATGTTCATTTAAATTTTAATGTTTGCAACAAGTTGCTTTAAGTTGAAAAACATTTCTTTTCTGTGCTGACATGACTTTGAAGTCATTGTTTAATCCTGAATGAATATTTTAAACAAACTATTTGAGGCTGCTGGCATTTAGAAGAAGTTGCTCTCTTCTCAAGACACGGAAGGATTCTTTAACAGTTTTTGGTCATGTGACGTTGTGAAAGACCGTCCAAGATCTGAGATAATCAGCTCAGAACTGCATATACTGACATTACAGCATGACTAAGCTATGTTCAGATCCAAGATATGTTAAATTAATGGCGGCTGTATCTGATAATTAATTAGGCAATAGTTACTTTTCCACTGATGCTTTTATGTTTCTTTTAAACAGTGAGCGTAATGATGATCATATTGTGATGATTTAGTGGCATTGCTGCAGGGAAGGTTGATATAGAATTTAAAAAAATCTAAATATAACTTATGTGATTGAAACTTTTTCTGCTTTTAAAAGCCGCAGTTCACACAAGATCTTATTACTTCATCTGCAACCATGTTTTTAATAATTATGTTTCAACCATTGAAAGACAGAACAAAGGTGTCATTGTTCAATAAAACTGCAACGATTTAGAGTGATTTGAATTGTAATAAGTGATCAGATCAAATTTGAGCTTCAGTTGCAATTCAAACACTTTTAATACGGTTTTATTTGGTTAATTTTGCTCAGCTGGTAGAAAAACACGGACTCATGCTGGTTAGATCAGTGATGTTGAACATACACATGTTTCAGGGTTTTTCCAGGATATTTATAAGTTGAGATAAACTACATTCTCTACATGGCATGTTCACATGTGACAAGAACGACTGTGCAAAACAAGTTTGCTGACATTCAGGATCGGACACAGTAAAGAGCACAAATTTCTTTGGTTCTTGAATTTGTTTTGCTTTTCATAACAGGAACTTTTTCATTTCAAAATAAAAGTTCCAAACTTTTTAAACTGTGACGAGTGAGCTGCCTAACAGAACCCGTGAGGATTGTTAGTGTCGTACATGGTTAGACATTTTGGTCACATGTCTGAAGGTATGAATTATGAAACTGGATTAACTGCAGAGCTGCATTGTTGAATCCACTTCCTGTGTTTCCAGACGTCTCCTTTTTGACAATTAGAGCTTAATTTACTTTCAAACCATCAAACTTCTCTGTCAAAACAGTTTCCTTTGTCCTTCTGATGTAGATGGTCTGTGGACTCTGGACCTGAGCGTGTAGCTATTAGTTTTTTTCTATATAAATCTAAACACTCCTCACTGCACTGGACTCAGACTGTGTTTGGGTGTTTCATCCTTGGAGTGAACCAGTTTTGGTCTGAGAGTGTTGTAGGTTTAAAGGTACAATATGTAAGAATTAGACCTTGTGGTCAAATCGGAGTCCCGCAGTTCATGTAGAAAAACGAAACCGTCTGCTCTCAGCCAATCGCCCCTTCCCCTTCCTGATTTTTCTGCAGGGTTGCCAGTTGGGCGGCTGTGGCTCAGTGGTTAGAGCGGTCATCCTCCAACTTGAAGGTTGTTGGATCGATCCCGGCTTCCACCGCCACATGTCGAAGTGTCCTTGGACACTGAACCCCATGTAGCCCCCTGATCTGCGCATCGGGTTGTATGAATGCAAAACTTGTAGTGTGAAAGCGCTTTTAGTGGTCTGAATTACTAGAAAAGTGCTGTATAAACTTACATTTACAGACCAGTGACAGAACAATCACGGTGATGAGTGAAGAGGAGTCATACACATACATACACACAGTGCTTAATTGGCAAATCAAAAGTTACCAGAACGCAAATAGCGCTATGAGACCAGAATTCACTGAGGTCAAACTGATACCGGAACGCACACACATACACAACCATCAGACCAGACCTTTCAAAATAAGACAGTTCCCGGATCTTGTTCCGGCAGGATCCGGCTCAAATTAAGCCCTGCATACACATACAGTCATACAGAGCTGCTTTGTTTACTCGTGTCCTGGACCAGCATTTTTAAAATGACAAAAACTGGCAACCACTCAGCTGGCTGAGATCGAGATCTGTTACAATGTAACTTTATTTTCGGTGGGACATTAGACTGTTGTGTGATTATTTCACTGTAAAATTCTTACACACTCTACCTTAAAAGCGTACAGGGAAAATTCTACAGTCTTTCTAACGCGTACCAACATAAAAGAAAAAAAAAAAAGGCAGAGTTTGTTCAGTGACTGAATACATCTATTACACAATTTTCATTATATGTTGTTTACTGGATGTTTTAAATTAAAACTAATATTTACTTTTTACTTTACAACATTTCATTTGGGTTTGACACACTTAACTAGTTCTACATTTTAGCTCTGCAGGAAACAGAACATAATCACAAAATGTTTTCCGTATTTGAAGATTATTTATTAAGGTAATTTAACTCAATTTTTCAACAAGAGAAATAAAAATGTTTACAAAATGCCCACATTAAAAAGTTATGACTACCAAACACTTTTCAGCATTTTTCTCTGTAGGGATTTTTCCATTTATGTGCATCTTTATCTAATTTATAATGTTATGACCTGGACATCTAGCTGTGTTTTATTGTGAAAGATTCTTTTGAATATAATATCTCAGTGAGTGCAGATGTTCAGCTGTAACAGTGTGTTTTGTTCCTCACTGTCAGGGTGAAGCAGTGAATTTATCTCATCTTACAAAACAGAAACAGGGTTTTAGAAGATTTTCTACAGACTCACATGGGGAACAAAGTGGGTTGGCGGTGTAGAAGTTAGTGAAGAGCATTCCTTGAGCTGCCATGGCATCCAGATTGGGGGTCTCTTTAGAGGGTTGGCCCAAGACTCCCAGGTCCCCCCAACCCATCTAAAAAACAGAGAAAACCAGTCAAGTTAAATGAAGTTTCCAGTTGCCACTCAACACAAAGTCACGAATAAAAAACTGAAAGAAATGTGATAAAGCAACCAATCAAGAGATGTGATCATTGTTTTGGGTGAACAAATACAAATCTATATTTACGTCATCCATGAGCCGGTACTTACGTCATCCATGAGCATGATGATAATGTTTGGAGGAGAAACAGCTGATGGGTTTTCTGTCACGGAAGAACATATTAATAAACTAAAGAGAATTAAAGTTGCAGCAGACATCATTCGCATTGCTGTGCTGTGGTCATATGAGCACTAACATCCAGGAAGTTATTTTTATGTCGCTTTCACGTTCATCTTTACGCACGGTAAGTAAGAAACGCTTGGGATATTTACTACAACTGTCTTAGCTTTTAAATGTCTTTTAGCTTCTCTTAGCATTTTGTCTCAATTTGAATTTACCAACACAATAAACTTCTTGTTCCGTGTTGCATTTATCAACCTGTGATACATTCTATACGTCTCTAAGTTGGATAACAAACTGAAAGAAATACGGACATATCATACATCAAAATGCAAAATGAGAGATAATCGAACCTAAATTAAAAACTAAACTATATAACAAACGTAACTAAAGGAAATTAAAAACACAAAATAATATTTTTGAGTCCGTTTTTGGAAGATACTCTTTTTTCCAAAATGTTTTGAATGCAACGTATCACGTGATAGCAGCTGACAAGTCAGAGGAGGAACACCAACATGGCGGTGTGCATAGCAGTGATCGCTAAAGAGGTAGAGATGACTTCTGTAAAACATATTTTGAAATTTCTTATTACGGGTTTCATACCGGTAGAAGGTTTTCCTTGTTCATATATACGTTTTTAAGTAATAATAAACTTTCTGATAGTTAAAAAACACATTTACCAGGTTAAAATATTACCGCAATGCTAACATTTACAGCGATTTTTATAGCTATCCTGCTAATACATCTTTTTATGTCCTTCCTTAGAATTACCCACTGTATATTCGCAGTGTACCAACTCAAAATGAGCTGAAGTTTCACTACACGGTGCACACGTCTCTGGATGTGGTGGAGGAGAAGATCTCAGCTGTGGGTAAATCCCTGGCAGACCAGAGGGAGTTGTACCTCGGACTTCTCTATCCTACTGAAGACTATAAAGTGTATCCTTTATATTTATAAGTCAAATACATCAAGACTGATGTTTCATCTTCCTGTCACTTAGGCTGGTCTCTGGTTGTCATTTAATTTTTTAGGAAAATGGAAAAAGCACATTAAAACTTAGGCTTATAAATGAATATAATTTCTGCTGTTGATGAATAAAAAAAGGTATACAGACCTATTCAGAAAGATATACATTACACTATCTACATAATGGTCAATACATATTTTATTTTCAGATGATTTAAAAAAGAAAAGTCCCAGGTGTAGCTCAGAAAATGAGACATGCTTCATTAAATCATGACTGAACTGTAGTGACAATATGGTTAAAATCCCTGACTAGAAAAACAGATATGGATATGTAACCAACTCCAAGGTCAAATTTGTGATTGTTGTGGACTCATCAAATACATCATTACGGGACAATGAAATAAGAAGTGTAAGTTGAGTCATTCTAAGGCTGCTTTGGAGCAGCTGTGAATACAGCACCAGAGTACGACTGAACAATGGATCAAATGCTTTGGTTGACTTGAAAATCGCCATCTATATATTGTCTTTTTGAAATATGCTTATATATCTATTCAGTCACATGTACTATCCAACCTAAGTTTTTTAACAAGAGTTTGTAACATCTTTCAGATTTTCAGTGACTCTGGTGTCTGTACTTTTTCCCCTTTGACTGAATTGAATACAAATATTTTAGGAGGCTCTTGTCTGATAAACCCATCATTTTTAGTGGATGAATATTACTCTGCATTTCATCTTTTAGATGTTCAGAAAATTGCACAACTCTTTTACCGATGTGATGTGCAACCCTTTCTACACGCCAGGGGATCCAATACAGTCAAAGTAAGTTTGGCTTAAACACACAAACACGCTGCTGCGAATGTCTTACAGTGTCTTCTCTCATTTAGGGCTTTCAATGGGATCGTTTCTGGAATGATGGTACAAACCGGCTGACCAACTCAATCTTGTTCCCTTTCACTGTACATATCACCCCTTATTCTTTGGTTTACATGTTCTTTTGCTGCTTCAAGTGTAAAAAAATGATTAAATGTGATTCTTACTGTACAGATTGAGTGCTAAATTATTTTATTTAATCACATAGCAAAGACATAATCATTTACACAAAAGAATGTTCATATATTACAGAAAGCAACAGACAACATCCCCATTACTTTTTAAAACTAATGCAACAGCATAACAACTTGACTATCCCATGCATTCACAGCAACTTGTATGGAGTTGACCCCGGCCTGCTTCCGTCACATCTTACCTGGATTGATAGTGGACACTTGCATCAATTCCTTATATCACTGGATACTTAAATCGGTAAGGACTAAAAGCATTTACAGTTTAAAAATCCCCCACCCACCAGAAATGGATTCTGCTGGTGGTGTTAGCGCTGCTGAGGGTAGTGTTGTCCGCTTGAACCCGCCCCCAGTTCCTCTGATGGTGGTGTGATAAGGAGAAGACATGGGTTACGTTTCGATGTTTGTTCATGGTAGTCCATGTGTCCCCACTGTCTCTTTCCAGCTGGTGGTCCTCCGTAATAAGGGTGGGGGGATTGGTGCTGTGGTCTGGATGACTGGTATCGGTAGCGGCCTCGTGATCCGTTTTGGTATCTAGGAGGATGGTGACCACGCCCTCTGCCTCTGGAGTGACCACCTCTGTGTCCTCCCCTGTCTGTGGTGCTGATACCAGGCATGTTGGTTCTCTTAGGCAGAACCTGGAAATCAAAAATATTTTACTAAAACTTTTTCATACAGCAGTGAACAATTTTAGACTGTATTTAACAAGAGTTTTCCATATTTGATCTTTTAGTTTATCATTTTACTGTAAGGGTCAGACTCTTGTGTGCAAAACTAGTGAATTCAGACAAATCTAGTTCATTAGTAATCTTTAAGATGCTTTTGCAGGTAAACGGAAGTCTACCTGTTCAAACCTGAATTCAATGGACATTAGAGCAGCACAATGAGGAAAATCCACATTTTCTGGAACATGTGGGCATCCAGGACAATGAGGAGCCTTCAGATCAGCCAATACTTATCATAAAGCTTAAAAGATGTTGAATGGCACTTGCAATATGATCTATTGCAATCAATATGATCTTTTGAAATATTCATTTTGAGCACACTGATATTGTAATGATGATAAATTGGATGCATTTTACAGCCCTGATGGACATATAGGCAGATACCCAACTTGTGCAATAGAAAATATGAAAAAGTGCCCAGCTCGTGGGATTATTCTAAGAACTTTCTTGGTACCGGATTTCTTAAGTTTACAAAGCATGGTCATCATTTAAGCCTGACCAGATAAGCTCTCGGCTCTGCAGGACTGTCTATGATCCAGCAAATACACATACCAAAATGTACAATGTATAACACTACAGCTGTTTATAAACGCTCCAGTAGTTTTTTCTAATGTGTAAACTGAAGACCCAGTCTTAAGTAAATCATGTTTACCACTTCTTAACTAGAACATCTTGCCATTTTAAATGTAATCTAGACAGTTTTTTGTCTGATGCAGCTCCAAACTTTGTTCAGGTTGTTATTTGTAGAAAAAAAAAAAATCGACTGACGTTTCAGTGAGATGAGTAATAAAAAAAAAGCGTGTGGCTTATTCTTCCACAACAAAAAAAAAATTTGACAGATTTTACCTTGAGAACTCGTCCTCTGAACAACGTCTCATGCAAACCAATAGCACTCTGCACGGAGTCTCGATCAGAGAATTCAATATAAGCAAAGCTGTGAAGAGAATGTGCAAAATTTCACATGAATGTTCATGATTGTATGCAATGGGTAAACACTGGTGAGCTCCAAAATATATATATATATATACACATTTCACACCCACCCTTTGGGATGGCCAGAGAACCTGTCACACAGGATGGTAACTCTATTCACAGGACCACAGCCATTGAAATGGATCTCCAGCTCATCTGCAGTAGCTCCATAATCTACCTGAGATTTGTTCATTGCTTCAGAACAAAGTTGTCAAAAACACCATGTATAAAGATTAAAATAAGAGCTAAACAAGCCTTACATTTCCAACATAGATGGATCGGTTGTCTGCATCTATCCTCTCCTCAGGGGTCATATTATAGAAAGGTCCTGCAGTGGGAACACAAATAAAAAATGATCACAGATGTACAACCACAATTTCAAAAAAGTTGGGATGCTGTGTAAAATGTAAATAAAAAGCAAGCAACAATTTGCAAAGCTGAACCTGTTATTCATTCCCTGTAGAACACAAAAAAAAAATCAGATGCTGAAACAGATATTTTGCCATTTTATAGAAAATATTACCTCATTTTGAATTTGATAACAATAACGAGTTTTAAAGAAGTTGGAACAAAAAGCAACAAAAGGCTCAAAAAGTAACTCGCACAATTGAAGGTTCCACTGTCTACAGTGAAGCGCAAGGGACAAGGTCAAGGGTCAAAACTGAATGATCATGAGGTGTGGACTTTGAGGTGGCTCTGCATTAAAACATACATGTTTCTCTACTGGACATCACTGTATGGGTTGAAGAACACCTCCAGAACTCACTGTCAACACAGTTCATCATGTGATCAACAAACTCCAGTTAAATATTATATGTCATATTAAGAAGCCAGATGTGAATGCCAGCATCTTCTCTAAGGTGAAGTTAATTTAAAATGTTCTGAGATGAACATTTTTGGAAACTATGAGCACTGTGTCCTGCAGACTAAAGAAGAGTGGAACCATTCAGGTTTTTATTAGTGGACAGTTAAAAAGCTGCATCTCTAATGTTATGTGGTTACATTAGTGACTATGCTTGCCCATCTGGAAAGAGTCCTTCAATGCTGAAAAGTACACAGCGATTTTAGAACATTTGCTCCCATTTAAACAATTTCTTTCTGAGAAGGTCTTGCACATTTCAGCAAAACAATGTTAAACCACATACTGCATTCATCACAACAGCATAGCTTCACAGGAGAAGAGTCTGTGTGCTGAACTGACCTGCCTGCAGTCCAGATTTTTCACCAAGAGAAAAAAATATGGAGCATCATCAAATTAAATGTCCCGCCACAAAGACCAGGACTGTTAAGCAACTAGAATCCTGCATCAGATAAAAATTGGACAACATTCCTCCCCTAAAAGTCTAGTAGTTGGTCTCCTCACTCTCCAGATGTTTGCAGACAGCTGTCAAAAGAAGAGGGGATGCTACACAATGGTAAACATGTTCCAACATTTTTGTGTTGAAGGTGGTACAATAAAAATGGGTTTCACCAGTTTTCTGCAGCTGCAAACACTGAGTCCCTGTGTGCCACAGATGCAGCCAGGGTTGAAAGCAGAAAAAATAAAAAAGGGAACATCTAGCTCCTCGTGGCATCTGTTCTATGAAGGAACCAACAAGTAAAAAAGGATGAGGAGATCAGCAGTGGCAGAAAATAGCTGCAGGCAGCAAGAAGCACTAACGGTTCACTGGGGCTCAATGTGTCAACTCACTGGTCAGCGATGAGACATGTGAACAAAGATGTGACAAGAAAGTGTCCCAGGTGTTAGCCAGATGGTGAAGAGTGTGGTTACCTCACTCAACTTCAGGCTGAAAAGTGTCACACCTGGTTTTAACGGTATATTTTGTGGAAGCCTTGTAAAACCCATAATCAGTAAGTAGTCACACAGATTATAACCAAGATCAATTACCCGAGCTGTCTTACCAGGCCAAGGACTGTTAGTCAAGAGCTGCATCTCCTCTGCTTCACATCTCTCCTCCTCTTCCTTCAGCTTCTCAGTTTCTTCCATTTCCATCTCCTGAACCCTGGCCTTGATGGCCATCAGCTCCTGAAACAAGAAGAGAAACCAGCACTTTGACCCAAGGTAGGCTACACAACATGTAACGGATGACAAGAGGAATTTTAATTAAAATATTCCATTTGTGATTAAAAAAAATCCCCAAATTTGGGAATTCTTAAGGTGAATGATGTCAATCTAACCCATGATTTTAAGGAACAAACGTACTATTTCCACCAACTTACAGAAATGAAGTTAGATATGAAGCCGTTCAGGCTAATCATGTAAATTTACTAAAACAGGATTACTTTGCTGTCAAGGGCCACATAATAGGTGATTTATGCATCTTTTTAACGTGCACTAACGGTACAAACGGTCAACACAACAGAACATGATAGCCTAGCTAATGCTAACGGTCAATACGTGTGCAGGATAAAGCTAACAGATGTAACTCGCGCGAACGTGACAATAATGACGCGAAATTATTGTAAATCTGATACCACTATTCACAGTCCACACAAAGGAAGTGATAACTCACCGGGTCCTCGGTGAAATGCTCCCCCATGATGGGCTCGCCGCCAACGTAGCGGTATTCCAGATGATTTTCCGCCATGCTGCTCACTGCTCAGACATACTATCTGCAAAACACACTTTCCCTGAACCGCTACAGATAATATCTCTCACCGGAAGGAAATGAATTGATGGTGGACAAACGCGACACCTGACAGCATGTGGGCTAAGCTAATAGATATCACCTGTGTATGCGAGACGTCATGACGCGCTGACTTGGACTGGAGCGCGTGCCAGGGGAGGAGGGGGTGGGTCTCAGGGCCGTATCTAGTTTTTCTTTGACTCTGGGGCAACGTTCATAAAAAATGTTAACACGCTCAAAAACGTGTGAATGACAAAGCGAGTATGTGTTTTGGGGTTGGATGAGAACTTTAATTATCTGAGCAGCTTGTTCACGAGTGAAGGCAGTAATGAGGACACATTCTGTTGTAGTGACGAAGGAGCTGAGCCAAAAGCTTAGAGATAAGATGAGGAGCTCTGTCATCCAGGGGGACCTAGCAGTGGAGCTGCTGCTCCTCCACATTGAAAGGAGTCAGATGAGGTGGTTCATGCATCTGATCAGGATGTCTCCTGGTCACCTCCCATAAAGGTTTTCGGCATGTCCCACTGGGAGGACACTAGAGGTATTATATATCCTCTTATATATCCTCTCTGGCCTGGGGACATCTCAGGATCCCCCAGGAAGAGCTGGAGAGTGTTGCTGGAAGGATGTCTGGGTTTCTCTCTTGAACCTGTTACCCCAGTGACACGACAATGGAGAAGTGGAAGAAGATGGATAGGTTAAAATAGAAAAATATGTTTCAGCCAGTTAGCATGATGCTCCTATTTTTTCACAGCTCTCATTTTAGAAAATTAAAGGTGGCCCAGTATATTGTATACTGAAGAATGTGTTGAAGTACTGGTGTAGAGTTTGCTGCTGCCTGAGTAACCATTCAGAAAACAGCATTTATTGTTTCCCATATTTAAAAAAAAGAAGTTACATTTAATTCCCCTGCAGGTTCATTATGTATTAAATGTAGTTATGAGCAGGTTCAGAAAATGGATTGATGGATGTATTTCTGAACACATATTCAGTGACATTTACAAAATGAAGATTAAAAATGCAGATTTAAAAAGTGGGATTAGAATACGTCCATTCAGAAATAGATTCCTAAACATACCAATCATAGTTGTAACTTAATTTCAGCTGATTAAATGGTAATGTCAAAATCATATACCCTTCCAAATCTGACTCCCTTTTTTTGTCCCTTTTAAAGAGATTAATGTGTTGTAGATAATCAAGTGGACTTTTAAAAAGATTTTAACCAGTATCAAATGGCCAACAGTCTTTTATCCTAATGAAATTCAGCAATGAGTTAAATTTACATTTTTTAATTTAGTGCCTGTGAGTAACATCATGCTGCTGTAAGATGTTAATATTTCCTTCAGTTCAAATAAAACTTTTCTTTTATTTCCTGAAACAATTAAAAATATATTGGCAAAAAAGCTCTATAAAGCTAAACAAATACAATTTGAAAGCGTATTTAGTATATTTGTATTCTCGCTGTCACTAAAATTAAAAATAAAAAGTCAAATGTGGCTCATAGTTCATGAATTATATCAGTTCATAATAGATTTTCAATCTGTCCGTCGCTTTCTTTCCCTGCTTGTTCCTGTTCAGGGTCAGAGCTGGCGTCCATCTCCAGCACTAACTGAACGAGAGTCGCCAGTCCATCACAGTAATAGATTTTCATTTCTGGAGAAATCATTCTTAACGTTCTGGATATCTACTAAAATTATTTTGTAAAGAATCACTTTTGTACATTGTTTGGTTTTAGACATTGTGTAAAAAACCTTGATGTAAGTGATAAAAATAGACTCAATAATAAACAGTTGAAAGGAATTTGTGTAATACTCGGGTGTAAAATCACTGTCGTTACATACAGTTTGATCTCCTGGTATCATAACAACACTGAAATGATATGGTGCAATTTGTGTCAGTAATGACAAAGCTGAATAACAAAGACAAATGTCTTTTTCTGAAGGTGTTATTTTAGAACAGGCCTCAATTTAAAGGAAAAGGAAAACAATGAGAATGATGAATACGTCATTTCATGTTTTAATTACACAGTTACATTGTTCAACACAGACAATAACCTGAATTAGAATGTTTTACAGCTTCACACATCCAACAGAGCGAACAGTTAAAAAGCAGTATAGCAACAGGGAGGAAAGCATGCAAGAAATAAATACAAATCAGAATTGAATTCCTCTGGCACAGTTTACTTCATTTAAAAATGGCAACAGGACTGTTGGTCGAGGGAAGTGAAACAAAGTGGGAAAGATCTTGAAAGCGTCAACCTTTCCTACAGAAACGTGTTGTCTTTTTTTTTCTGTACTAGTGTATTGCACAATACAGTTTAAAACGCTCCCCCTACACATATAAAAACCTTTTTTTTTCTCAGTTTATGTAAAGGTTAAAACATGACCGTCCTGAGCCATGACTTTTTTGGAAAACAAGTGCTGTATCCACTGTTTGCCACGCTCTAATAATCGGAGCCTGTTTCACAGGAAGGACGTGTCACCATCACATCAGATGAGCTTTGAAACTTCACCAGCAGAGCTACAGGTTGGGACAGAAAAAGAGGCGAATGCCAACCTTCTTATTTTTGACCTCTCTGAACACGGGTTTTTGCCCATATCAGTTACACAGTACACAAACAAATAAAAATAGTCCTGATGTAAAGATTTAGGAGACCCTTGAATCACAGCACAGCCCTGATGTATTTGCCAACTATAATATCTTAACTGGAAAAATAATATTAATAATAATGATAATAATGACACCACAAACTGCAAATATCCGATTTTTTTTTTTTTTTTTGTTGCATCCTGCCAGAAAAAGTTTCAGAGAAGCAGAATCTCAGTGACGGAAAGTTTGCTCTTCACTACACCTTTTGCTTTTAAAGATTTCTACTACAGGGACATACTGTAACACAAACTCTCAACAAAAGGGAAATCTAAAGGACATTGTTTGGTTGTATTTTGGTAATTTTTAAATGGTCTATTGGGTTTGGCTTTGTTTCGTTTATCTGTAGGCTTACACGCAGACAAGTAGGTACACACAAAGCACTCAGAGTTGAATGGAACTGTCATCACGATGTTGTTTTGATGTGGATGTAATGCAAAGATGCTACAAAACCGCTGCTCTATTTCTTTTTTAAATCAACGTGCCACTGTTTGCCTGGGATGTTTCATTAAAGCTCTGAAGGTTTCAAGTAGTTTGCACAGAGACATAAAAAAAAAATGCTTTTTTTAAATAAAACTAAAACAGACAGTCTGACATCTACACACTCACACAAAAACACACACTTTATCATGCATCCATTTTATCTCTGCAAGGCTTTGTTACTGTAAAAAACACACAGTTGGCAGGCTTTTTCAAAAGGAGATGCTTCTGTTGTTTAAAGAGCAGCGCTACTCAATGTGTAGTCAACGAGCGCTTTGATTGCTTGACTGAGAATTACACATGTCTGAAACTCCACCAGTTTGTTGAGCAGGCTGTTCATTCCTGAACTCTGAGGGTGTGTATCTCAGATACTTTGGTAGACTGGTGTAGTGATGCTTGACACTTTATTACTTAATGTTACAGCCTGCAGCGGCAAATTCTGAGTACTTTGGTCTGTGCTTTTCAATGTGTAAGAAGACAAATAGCATGGTTGGTTCTGTAGTCAGTTTGGTACTATGTGTGTCTAAACATGACAAATGTTAGCAAGCTCATGCGTAATGGCAGTTCCTTTCAGTGTGTGTGAGTGTGTGTCCATGTCTGCTTTCAACCCAGTTTTTTTTAAAGTCCAGGTCAGCCTCTCCTGGTGGTTAGCTGTATGCTCACAGGAGGTAGCTAGTGTCATGGAGGGAAAACTGGGGGTGGAACCAGGAGTGGGGTTGGGGGTGATGAATGATCTGTGGTAGGGGTGAAGAAAATGTACACATCGGAGTAAAAGAAGTACAAAAAGACTGAGGTCAACACTTTAACACAGTAATTATAACGCACACATTCATAAATGCTACACACGGATGCAGGGGTACCTCAGAGCTTATCTTCTTTGAATTACAGGTCTCAGTGAGTTAAACAAAAAAGATCTATTTCTGATTAAAAAGCAAAAAGCATTCTTCCCCAAGTTTGGTCCAAGTGTAAATGAGGCCAGCCATGCCGGGTCTAAGGATCGATATAAAAGCTATTACCCTTCATTATTAGCAAAGTACAGGAGAAAGGTTGAAAATAAAAACCAACAGACTGAAAAAAGGGATGCTGCTCTCTTGGCCTGGAAGTCTGCAGCCTGGGTTCAAATAGCGTTTTTAGTATTATCAATAATTAGTAAAAAAAAAAAAAAAACATTTTTCAGATAGAATGTTACAATGACCTTAAACATTAGCTTAACACTGGCATTTTACTTTACCCTACAGTACTGACCTGTCCTGCGCAGTGGGGGTAAATATCAATCATGACCACATGTGCAGATTAATTAGAGCAAAAGAGAGAATCATTCTACTGTCACTGCAGTAACGCTTGGGCTGGGAAAAAGGTACAAAACAAAAAAAAAGAAATGGATATTTCCTAAACCTGATGGAAATAAATTTATTTCAAGCTGATTAATGATTTTTAACCCCTTTTTTTTACTACAGACTATTGTGAGCCTTTCTATCAATATCAGACAAGAACGCATGTTGTTTATTTCCCTCCTGCAGGCTGGAGCTACTTTACCTCCGTCACTAACTGTTTCCTCAATTACACTTTGATTTGAAAAGATTTAAAACATGTTTAAGTTTGTGTAAGTGAAACATTTTAGAGAAACAAATGCACTGTGAGAAAGTCATATTCCGAACTTTAAAGGTTTTTGTTATTTGGCAAACACATTTTTGGACCTTTTTAAATACTATGTACATTCACATTAAGTTACTGATGTTACTTTAAATATATCTATATGTATCTATATCATATGACACCCTATGGGCAGTTGCTGAGGTTCCATTCAGTAGCTGAATTCTCTTCATATTGCACCTCTGTCCTCTCACTGTCTTACAATGCGAGCAATACAAAATATTCTACAAGAGGGGTTTCATCTCATTAATATAGATACAACAATTCAAACAATAAGTACAATGTGGGGCTTCCTTTCCTAAATGAGCATCCTTGTTCTGTCTTCCCTGCTCAGCCCAAATGTAGATGAAGATGAAAGGTAAACAACCCAAAAACAAAGTCCAGTTTTTTTTGGATATACACAAGGGCAGCACATGTGGCATCAGCAATAAGAGACAGTGAAAAAATGAAAAGAGGAACAATATCTACAAGCAGATTCAACCCTCCCCATGTGACTGCTTTGTGGCTCTGTCCAAAGTGAGCTTGGGTTGGGGGCAGACTTGAGTCAGGTAGCTGGGGAAGAGCTTAGAAGGGAGGTGTGGGATGAGGGGAGGTAGAAAGAGAGGAGAACAAAGTTTACACCACCCCTTTACTAGGCTCTTTCAACTGTTAGTCATGCTTTGGAAAAGGAGGGGGTGAATGTAAAGGTAAGAGCAATTCCTTGAAATATCTCCTCGTTTTTAACTTACAATAAAAAAAACAAATAAAACATACAAACAATCTTTCTATATGCAACTCCTTCTCCAACAATGTTTTCAAGCTTGTGTTGAGGTTTATTTTTTTTTGGCAGTTCTGTTGCCTTAAATATGTCTTCATCTCCTTTGAGGCTGTGTAGCTTTCCTTTTCCTCATTTTGTCCTCTCATCCATTCACAGAAAAACCACACCGTGGCGGGGTTTCCGTCAGCTTCACCAAGTCCTCATTGTAGGCAAGTTCATCTATGTCCATGTTCACTAGTCTGGGCCTTCACTGAGGAGTCGCTGTGGTTTATGTTCGAACCACAGGAGACAGCTGCAGAACAAAGCAGGTCACAGTTTTTATTTTAACGTTAGACTCCGAGTCCTGTTCTGCAGCCTCTCCGGGGCCTGATCCTCTCAGGGCTGGCTTTTCTGCTAAAGGAGGTGTTGTTGCTTCATGTTTGGTTATAAGAGGAGTGCTTCTCTTTATCGCTCATGCTTTCACTTTGGCAGTGTCATACAAAGGTTTGGATCATGTTATTTGTTTCATCTTTGAATTTATTTGGGTTCAGAGAGGTGAGTCCGGTGTAGATTTTCTTGGCTCGCTAGCAAGGTAGTTAGCAGTTTAAAATTAATTTACTTTCGTATCATCAGCATCACTATTATTCTTTATTTAGAATATTTGGACTTGTCTTTAATTTTCCCTTAAAGCCAGAAAGAAACCTTTAATAAATACTAAGTTGTGTTTCTGAGGAATTAAACGCATCACAGGTTTCAACCCTTCCCTCGTATTGTTGAAAAGAAAGGTTCTGCTCTTTGCTTGTCTCCATTAGGAAACTGCAAAAGTGCCACGTCAGCGAGCAGTTTGGACTGTTAGTGCACATCTCAGGGCTGATTACCTTTCTTCTATTGGTGCTAAATTAAAGGGGAATCCTATCCAAGTGCTAATTGGCCTAGTTATTCCTCATCATTGCTGCCTTATCACAGCCCTTAGCTCATGTCTTTGCATGGACGATGTTTCCAGGCTTTTATTACTGAGGGCACATCTTCAAGACAAAGCTCATGTTCTCAGCAAACACATTTGATATGTTTCTATGACAAGATAACAATATGCATGCTTTAAACTAAACCCCTGGCTGGAATCTTTGTATCTGTGGCCGTGGTTGTTAAAAAGGCAGAACAGGGTATGTAAGGAGAGGGTGAGAAAATGGGTCTATTAACAGACTTTTTGAAATGTTTGCGATTAACTGGAAGTTCATTTGGGGGAGAGGAAAGGGAGCAGTGTGCAATGACGATTCCTCAGTTTGGTTTTTGTGTGGAGTGTGGGGACTGTCATTTCAGCATGCACAACGAGGAGCAGACGTTAGCGAGAAGTGGCGTCCAGTAGGGCAGGGGTTGCTGGAGTCGTGGAGCGAGAGGCACTGCTGGAACTGCTCTCTTTGGGGCTGGCAGAGACGCTTCCACTGCCGCTGCCAGCGCCTCCCGCAATGCTGCTCTGGCCTGCCAGCGACAAGGGTCCAGGAGGAGAGCCTTCAGAGTGGGTTGGGGGTGCACTGGAGGATGCTGAGGAGGAGGAGGAGGGGGTGCCTAGAGGGACACTGCTGCCCCCAGGCAGCCCCTGCAGACCCTGACCACAGACATGATGGTGTTTTTCCCAGTCTTTGTGTTGGCAGAAGGAGCCACAGTATCGAGCCGTGTTGCAGCCACTGCACGTCTCACTAGCTTTCCTCCCACAGTTCCAGCAGCTCTGGTGAAAACAGTAAAAACAGAATGAGCCGAATAAAAATAGCCGTTCTTTCTGTCAAACACAAACATATTTAAAAACGCTGACTAATAATCTTTATGATGTAGCTTCTGCATCAGATCCTCAGCAGGTGGTGGTCATCTGCTTTGTGATGTTTGAGTCTGGAGCTTGGCTCCAACCATCTGGATCTGTCTGTTCTTATTCACACAGAATAGTGAGGCCTTTACCACTGAGTAAGTCCAAAATAAACAGTTTAGGTTTAAATGGTTTGGTTTTAATAGATCTAACCTGGTAATCAATTCAGTAGGTCCACACAAGCTTAACAACATACGATATGAAAGACAGATTTAGCACTATAAAATGTTAAAACTAAATCTAATATTCCCTGCATGTGTTCTAGTGGTATGGGTCTGAGGGAGGAGCAGGAGTCCTACTCACTTCACTGGAGTCTTCCTGCTGGTTGATGACTGTAAGTGCATCCTCAGAAGCTTGCCTCTTGGCCTCAGCTAGCGCCCTCTCCATTTTAGAACGTTCAGCAGAAATCATCTCATGGGCTTTCCTCTCAGCGTCTGACACAGCCTTCTGCAGCTCTGACATGGCCTGCCGCTTCACTTCATTCACCGCCTCCTCTAAAAAACACAGAAAAGGAACATACGAGCATTACTGCTGATGTCCGTCATCCCATTCCACCTCCTCCATCATCCTTCATTGTAGCTTTTATCTCATTGTATCTCAGCGAGCAAATGTACATCAACTAAAATTGACAATTTGTTGCAAAAAGAAGGAAATGTCACCAGCATGGAGGTTCATCCAACACTTATCGTTTTAATAGAAATTGTTCGAGAGGATTTATGGCAGAGAGTGAGGAATTTATCGGCTGCCACTTCTCCGCTGTTTGACTTCCTAAAATAGAGATTTTATCTATCTTTATGTTCATCGAACATAAAGGTTTTGTTTTCAGTTGAAATGTGAATAAAATCCTCCCAATTTGACATCTTTTATTATTGACACACGCACAGCACATCATTTATCAAAGGCTTTGATTTACTGGTGAACAGAGTTGCCAAATATATACAGCACATTTTTAAAATGCTTATGTCGCATGTTTTGCTCCCAAAACACGAATTTCTCATTTTGTTAAAAAAAAAAAAAAAGCTGCAGCATTTTTAAAGAATAAATGATCCGGTTTGCTTTTCCTCCAGATGTGGAACGTGAACAGAGTCACACACACACACACATACAGACACAAATACACACACAGGAGGACTGCCAGGTGTGTTAGACCAACCAAGTAGGAGGCGAGGCTGATGCTGTTCCCCCCACTGTTCCCAATTTCCTCCTCTCAATGTTTGTCTGAGAGGAAACTCATAAATACCTGTCACTTTTCCTCACCACACTCAGTTTTTTCAAACTACTGTGCCCAAAAAATATAGAAATAAAAAAAAGGCAGTAGAGGAGCCTCATCCACACATGGCGGTGTGCTCCTGTTCTGTGTGAACTTGTCTGTGCTTGATTTCCATCCTCATATGCTAAAAAAACTGGTATTCTGTAAATCCTGTAAACACACAGTCACACTCCTCAAGACTTTCCGTCATTCTGTCAAATCTCATCTCTACCTTTATGCTTCATTTCTACTCATTTTTTTCTTTTTCTGAAGTCCCCCCCCCCCGACTCCTCTCTTCTGCAAACACAACGTGCATTATTCCAGGCTTCTCAATTATCTGGCCTAATGCATGCACCACTAAGATTAGTTTGCAAATGTAATTAATTCTTATCAAGGAGACTGCATAGCAGATGCTGGGGCAATTAGCACTTAATGGAAAACACGGGGGCAGCAATATTAACGTTTTAATTCCACAGAGATTTGGCAAGTCCCTCAGATGTGTTATTTTTGTCTGCTTTTTCACACTTCAGATCTTAGTTCTCAACCCGACCCAGACCAGAGAATACGTGTCTGGTTTTAATTAAAAGCAAGACGTGCGGCGGCTTTATGAGACAGACTACCTGGCTGCTGAGATAAAGGTGACACACACACGCGTATATATAAATAAATACACACAAACACTAAAGGTGAGATCTTGGGAGTGAGATTTGTTACTCACCCTGCTTGTTTTGAAGGTGCTTTAGTGCTGGGGAGAGCGGGATACTGGTAGTACCTGTATGAAAAACAACTGCAATTAAAAGAGCCTTTTCTGCTGGTGAAAATGCAGCACAGTATTTCGCCGACAGCAGCAGCATCTTTCCTCCGCAGGGTATTGGAGTATGAGTGTAACATAATAGTGCTGGGACTGAGTTGGAACAAGGGCTGAGCCAGACGGCTCTTGGGATGGGTTCATCTAACATGCGGTAAGCTGCATGTGTAGCCAAAAATACTAGACAAGGTTTCATATTTAAGGTTTTTAGAAGTCTGTATTTTTAAGCTGTCTGAATTGGACTCGTCATGAACTCATGTATAGAAAGTGAACGTAAGGAGAGCAGTTAAGCTCCACCCGGTGCGGTGCTGCTGTGGCCCACTATAGGCCTGGTGACTGCATTTTCACTGCAGCTTTAACTGCAGTGGCCTTTCATAGTGGTGAAAAATGGACAGCATTTAGCCCAAATGACACAAAGGGCCTCCAATCCTCTGGACCTACAGCTGCAAGGCCTCTGTTCTTACAGTCTGTCTCTGTGGCCAAAGTGAAGAGTGATGATGTGTGTGTTTTATTAGTCTGTGTGCTGTCAGTCATGCAGAGACAATAGAAAAGAGCTCTTACCAGCTTTCCTCCAGATTTCTTCAGGCAGGTATCCCGAGGGAGGTCGGTGTAAGAAGTCTCTGTGGATCTCTAAAACACAAACGTACACACCCATTCAGTCACAAAGATATCACATCCATCCAAATCTTGTTTACAGTTCTATTTCTAGAAGAAATGATAATTATGTCTGGCAACACCAGCTGATATGCTGCCAACAACTTCTTTTTAACCCTTTCAGAGGCGTAATGAGTATACAGGAGTTAGAAATGAATCCAAATTTTAATCACAAATGAAGATCCTGTCAACATAAGAGCGCAATTAGGTGGTAAAAAATCCAGGATGCTGCAGCTGGATTTGTATTGCTTCACAGTATGAGCTCAAATTTGCTGAAAAATATGATCATCTAACTGACTTTTTGTGTCTAAATTGGCATATTAAGGCATTCTCAGCATTTCAAATGAGCCCTACCTTGCTGTGAGTGTTTTGCTTTGCCAAACATACCCCCTGAGTGTGTTTGTCTACCTGTCTGTCTGCCTGTCTGCCTTTCAGCAGCCGAGGAAGTTCCTACGGGCAGCGACTCGCTGCTGCTGCTAGCTGTGTTCGAGGAGGAGTTGTGATGAGGAGTAGGAGGAGGAAGAGTAGGAGGAGGAGGAAGGCAGTGCTGTCCGTTGCTCCCACCTTTTTTCATCTCCTCTACGTCGCTGTAGCGGCGAATCCAGTGGTTCATCTCCTCTCGGTCGGCCTCTTGGCAGCGACGTAACACCGTCAGAGATCGCCGTGTCTTCTCGACCATGTCCATGATGCAGTTCAGGAGCTGTGATGGCAAATTATTGAGAATAAGTAAAAAAAAAAAATAATGCGGCACCCTTCCTCCCAGATGGTGAAAAAGTCATAAAGCTCTAGAATTCAAGGGATGAAAACCTTTTTATATGGAAGAATAGACATAATTCATCCTTAAACACACACCATCTAGCATGCAGGTGGCTGTGTGTTATTATCTGTATGTGGATTGTGTGCCTGTCAGTGAATTTCACCATCTAACAGCATCACAACAACATTAATGTAACAGCTGTTGATGAAAAGGTTGAGTCGATTTCTTCCACCCCTCTGCTCCGTTCCCTGCCAACTCAACAGATTTCCTGTCGTTTTTTTTCCTTCTGTTGTGAACTGTGTCACTTTTTTTTTCCACACTGCGCTGTCTCCTCAGACCTGACAAGGTCTGCTAAATGGCTTTAGCGTAGTTGACATTCAATCCATATCATTATTCCCATTCATCTTTCAGCCTCCCTGTCGCTGCATCTTTCCCTCCACCTCCCTCCGCTCCAGAGTTAGCTATATTTATTTCAGTGGAGTGTTTCTAATTTGGCAGAAGTCCAGGCCTGGCCGGTTCCCTCCACTACTGCAGCTCTTGTCTCAGCTGCTCTACCCAGCTGGAGATGCTCTCTGCTGGGTCCTGAGCTCCATCTGCGGCCCTGTTTCTATCTAACACTCTGTGTGTGTGTGTGTGTGTGTGTGTGTGTGTGTGTGGGTTTGTATTTCTGACCTCCTGGGGACCCGTTTCCTGACTTTTACTATCTTTCTGGGGTCCGAGGGTTCTTGTGGGGACCGAAGCCTGGTCCCCATGGGGGGGACTCCCCTTTTTAGGGTTAGGGGTTAGGTTTATAGGTATGGTGTGAATAGAGTTTTAGTTAGTCTTAGGGTTAGTTATAGATCAGTAATGGTTAAGGTTAGTAAAAGGGTTTGGGTTAGGTATAAATCTAGTTACTAAAATCAATGGAAGTCAATGGACGGTCCCCATAAGGATAACAAAACACACTTGTGTGTGTGTGTGTGTGTGTGTGTGTGTGTGGGTTTGTATTTCTGACCTCCTGGGGACCCGTTTCCTGACTTTTACTATCTTTCTGGGGTCCGAGGGTTCTTGTGGGGACCGAAGCCTGGTCCCCATGGGGGGGACTCCCCTTTTTAGGGTTAGGGGTTAGGTTTATAGGTATGGTGTGAATAGAGTTTTAGTTAGTCTTAGGGTTAGTTATAGATCAGTAATGGTTAAGGTTAGTAAAAGGGTGTGGGTTAGGTATAAATCTAGTTACTAAAATCAATGGAAGTCAATGGACGGTCCCCATAAGGATAACAAAACACACTTGTGTGTGTGTGTGTGTGTGTGTGTGTGTATGTGTGTCTAGCCTACATGGTTTTCTCTTCATGGAGTTGGGTGCTAAAAATCCAGATAGGTGTCTGTCAGTTGTTAATTCACCACACAGATACAGACCTCCTGAGGTCAGCTGTCTGTCAGCTGCTAACTCAGCTGGGACGGAGGCTGTTCTGTCTGTCAACAGTTCCTGTCCGTGTCATCTGGTGCCATCCAAACTAACTTTATTAAACTGCTGATCTCTTATTTTTCCTCATTGCTTTATTGTTATTAAAACAAAGAGTCAGTTGGCAATAAGGAGGCTCATACATACATTATCAAGATGTTTCCATTCTTCTGCCCACTCTCGATCTGTAAGACGGTGATCAATCACCTCCTCTTGGCGAGCTCCATGGACTGCTATCATATAAAAACACACACGGAACAACTCTGTCAGACTTTTATGTGATACGCTTTGAATTATATATAATAAATACTGTTAGGTCTTGACTGTAAGGCCATTTTGCGATGCATTTAGACCAAAGAGGCTTGTCATCTCAACCTTTGGTTTATTGATTTATTTTATTCATATATAAATAAAATATACACAAAACATTTTGCCTCTTTTTGTGTTGTTTTTAATGAAATAACTTTATTTTATTTTATTATTTATTTTTTATTTATTATTTTTTATTTTAACATTATTTTGTTTTTTGTTGTAACTGGTTTAATTAATCCAAAGCTAATGGTTAAATTAAACTTAAATTATTTTAACACCATCTAGCATGAAACCAACTAAATCTTTTATTGTTTCTAGATGCGTTTTTGACTAAATAAAGTTTACACGTCAGCTTCATGTTCATGGTGAAGAATTCAGCTGTTTCCTTTTGAAAAAGATGGAAGCAGATGGAAGCCATATATAATACGGTTACCACAGTTGGTCACATGGGCATGTATGGCTGTGTTCTTTATATAGACCACAAGGATTATCACACTTGACTGACAACTGGTCTTTGTTCTGTACACACTTTGCACAATCTCCTTCTGTCTTGAGGTTTCTATAGATCAACAGATTTACTGAGTTACAGATTTACCTGTCTGCCGGTGCCTGTCTCGGGCATCTCGGTGTTCATTGTGTCTAAATGCATCTCTGTATTGGTGAGCCATAGCCATGTCTTCTAGGCGATAGTGCTGTGGTCCCACTTGAGGATTGGGCGGGTGGGGCAGACCATTGGGAGGATGTGTAGGGAGGCCGTTGGGAGGTGGGTGAGCAGGCAGACCAGTGCTGGGGCTGAAGCGTTGGCTGGGGCTGATGGTGCAGGGCCTCTTCGCCAGGTGCTCCGGGTGCAGCCCGTCTCTCTCTGAATTGTCTTTGGTCCTATAAAGTGCAGAAATGGGGGAAAAAAAAAAAAAACATGACTGAATGTTAAAACACATGGCTGCTTCTAAGTACTGTAGGAGTTAATATGTGGCGTAACCAAGAGACTTCTGGATTTTTATACAACTTGCCCTTCCATGGCTTTCCTAGACCACAATGAGTACTGTGAAAACTGTTGAATTGTTTTGCCCGGCCAGAGTATTACTCACGGTTTAGGAAAACATGACACTTTTTTTTTCTCCTGAAGTGTTTTTTCCTCTATTTTCATACACAACAAAAACAGTATTTAAGTGTCACAGATTACAGCATCTACTGGATGAACCTTCCTGTTTGAGAGGCTAAAGAAAGGAACACAAACATGTTTTTCTCTAAGTTCAACAGTTCCCATATGGTGTACGCCAACACACACACACACACACACACACACACACACACACACACACACACACACACACACACACACACACACACACACACACACACACACACGGACATACAAGAGCTGTTACAGTAAGGCACTGCTTCTCCAAAGCTTATGCACAGCTGTACACCATATGTATCCAGCAAAACCAAGACCAACTGTAACCCCGCATCTCAAGCTCTTAATCTGAATATCCCTCCTCCTGCTTTTACATTGCAAGTATTCCCCCCCCTCCCATCCTGATCTCAGGCTTAAGGGGCAATGAAGACTGTGTATTTGACAGATGTTTAGTCACACTCATTTGTGTTTGTGTACTTTAAGTGAGTGTGTATGTGTGAGTGTGTGTGAGGGAGGTTGTGTTTTCAAGCCATCTGGACAGTTTAAATGGGAGTGTTGATAATAATCTGTTTAGCTGGATGGCAATAGCCAGGCATTCAGATGAAAATCACTCTTATGATTTGTAGGGATCAAAAACGAATAAATGCAACACTGCTGCCACATGTGGATGATGCATGTGTGTTCCTGTATCTGCGCTCACTCTTTTTCATGTATATATTTGAGCTTGTACACATCTTTCGCTGCTGTAGCAGAGGAACAGCTGGAAAAATGTCAGCTGTGCCCCCTCCTCCCTCCATCCCTCTGCTCTCAGGCCTACATGCTGTGCATAAGCCAGAGTTCAGGAGGAGGAGGTGTGCGGATTACAGTGAGATTGCACGTCTAACTTCAACCTCTGGTTCTGGCCAATCCAAACTACCACCGCACACCCTGCGTAGGACATTGCCATCTGGATCCATCCTTGACATATGGACAGCTGCTGGGGGGTGACAACAGGTCAGGCAGACGGAGAGAGGCAGAGGGGCAAATACGTGATTGGAAAAGATGGATGGTGCCAGAAAGAGATTAGAGTAAAATTTTAAAAAAATATGTCCTGAGATTGAGGAAGAATTAGAGGGAGAACAGCAAAGGGAAACGGGGGCAACCCCTTTCTCCTTTTGATTGTCGATGATATCCATCTACTTAACTTCCTTCTTGCCTCTCAACATCTTGTTTACTTTTCCTACTCTGCATTTTATTTTCTCTCTTCCTTCTCAGACAGCTGGCAGAGTCCGTCTGGCACTGGGACCATCCAGACCTTTACCTCCTGCACAAACAGTCTAAGACATCCTTCCACTGCAGAGCAACACTTGAGGTTGAGATTCAGGAAAAAATCCAAACCCACTGGAAGAGTCTGCTGTTGCATGAAAACATTTAAACTCTGAAGGTTCTGATGTTACCTGTCAGGAGTCCTTCTCTTGCCGTGCTCATTCATCTCCAGCATGATCTCCGAGGAGTCAAGAGGCGAGCTGGCATTGGCGTCCAGGAGAAGCTGCTCGTGCTGAGCCAGATACTGAGCTGGAGTCTGTTTGGCCAATCTGGCACAGTGGAGTAATTCTCTCTGCAGCAGGGGCAGGTTTGCCTTCAGGGGTTAAAAGAGGAGAGGCAGACATCTTCAGTTAGAAATTAAACAAGCTTGTTAGAAGGATAAAGATCTATTGAAGTGATATCAGCATTGAGACCAGCATTAAGAAGAAAAACTAAAAACTCGAGGTGAATCATTAGATAGATGGGGTGAGAGTGAAACGATGCCAGATTAGACAAAGTAAAAAAGGGGGGGGGGGGGTAAATGAAGAGACAGGATGAGATAAGACAAGTCCCTTGACACATTCCTCCACCATGTGTCTTGCTGTGTGTGCTGTTTTGGGTTTTGTATCTGTGTGTGTGTGGGAGAGGGAGTGAGAATGTGTGTATAACAGTGCTGTCAAACAGCTCTCTCAGACCTGTCTGTTTGATATAACACAGCCATCGCTACGATGTCCCAGATGTGAGGGATCATCGCGCACCAGGAGGTCTGAAACGTTCACTCACACTTTCACACTTACTCTTTTTCAAGACATATTTACATGATCATCTTCCTATCGTTTACATTCAACATGATGGTTACAAGTCAAGGCTGATAGATATATATAGATCTCAATCCTCTGTCTGTTAAATATTTTACTTGAAAAGGAGATTTAAAGGAACCACGTAAAAAATATGACTGTTAACGTTTAGTCAAGTACAATAATCTACTTACTTTTCTCGACTATAAAACCTTTGAGTTCACATTTCAATGTGAAATGTTATCTTACAGTTTGGGATGTACACAGTCAATTATGTTTCAAAATCTTAGTAGAAATATAATTTTTCCCTCTAAACCTCTTCATTAGTTTTAATTCAACAAATGTATGAAAAGTCAGATGACAAGAAAAGTTACTGAAAAGTCCCAAAAACTAACAAGTTTCTTCTGTCAATCAACTCAACTCAGACCCCACAGAAAAATGAAACTATATTTTTATACTTATACTAGAAGACAATGAGATTCGAATCATTTTTGCATAAATTCTACAAACAAGATTTACCTTTAGAAAAGGAATGACAAAAGGCCTCAGGGGAAAGTTTGTGGCCTCGTGAAGTTTCGAGTGAAACTCTTCAATGGTGAGAGTTGAGTTCTGTCCAAAGCAACAGAAAGTGTGAGACAAAGAGAGAACATAAGGTTCTAAACAAATATTCCCAAATGTATTCATTGGCATTCTAATCAGAAACACAAGGGGAGCGTTGAACTGCTGTACGCACTAGTTTTTATTGTTGATTCAGCAAAAAAACTTACCACAAGGCCCAACACAAGGCTGCGCACTCTTTCTCCAATCTCAGGTGATATGTCATTCCCAAACTGCTGCAGCGTGGTCAGGAAACGCTTTAGTTTACAGAGCTGCCGGGCGCCACATGCTGGCGGGAGCTGTTGGTTGGACAATGAGGCCGTCGAGGACATAGCTGGCCCGTTGCTGAAGCCATTGGGAGTGGACGGAGCACCGTTTAGCGATGTAGGAGAGTGGCTGCTCCCATTCAGCACTGCAGATAAACACATGAACAGATGACACGGTGTCAATCAGCTCAGAGGTTTTGCTCTAAATTAAACAGAATGAAATCACACAAGACTTAAGTTACGTTATGTTTGATGCTTTAAGTGACAGGAGTGATGCAACTTTCTGCTTCTTTTTTAGGTGCTGCAAGTGTGTTTGCTGTCACTTCAGCTGTCTCACAAGTGCCACCATCCTGACCCCCTCTGGCCCTTCCATCTCCTCCTGCATTAGTCTGATCCACCCCACTCCTCACTCACTCAGTAGGACACAACTATAAGAGGAACTTGTTAAACAGGCGCCAAAAATAGTCCTGTGGGCTGTTACTTTTATTCCAGTAGCAGGTGTGTTGCTAAATCTGGTCCTGCACATGTCCACCAGCTGAAAGTAGATTTGCAGCTTTAAGGTTCTGAATAGTCGCAGCATTCATGCACATATATATTCCCTCACATTTTCTCCTTAATGCAGCCACAAACAAACTCATAAATACCCAGGAGCGTGCACGAGCACACGAGTTTGACCTCTCCTGTAAAACGTAGTCAGTCTGTCCTGTTTTTGTCTGTGTGCATGTGAGCTGGATTACAGGATGATGATTGAACGTCAGATGGTTGTTTTGCCTTTAAATGAAATGTCTGTGATGAAATTATCTTGTGATAACAGCAAATATTTACAGTATTTAGTGCATCTGAAGTATTATTTAATCACTGATGGAGTATTTTTTTAATAACATATTTATAGACGGGGACTTTATAACTTCACTTGTCTGTTGTGCTTAAGTTTTACTGTTTTACTGCCTGGTTCACATACGGACACGTGTTTGAAAGGCCCTCAGAGAAAAACAAAACAAATGGAAATAAGTCAACGTAAACCAGCTTTTAATTTGGGAGTCTCGTGTTGACTGAACATAAACTCAAATTGTACATTTTGGGTCTCCAATTCCCGAAGCTTTTGGGCTAAAATAGGCCACAAGTTTTAACTCTCAGGTTATTAAGGTCACTGCTTGTGCTGAATATCAATGTGTGATTAAAAAAGAAGCAAATGTTGAAAAAGAAAAATATTCTAACCATGACGTTTAACCTGAGTTCTAAATATTGTGTCATTTTGTAGTTTTCAAAGAGGTTGTTTTCTTACCAAACTTGTTAACCATGACACAAACGAATAAGTGGAAAAGAGCAAAAAAACACAGAAAGTCTTCCAACATATCTCTCAGGGATGTGGCCACTCAGTCTCTTTATCTAAGTCAACAAGACCTTCTAGAAACAGAATGCTGAAAGTCTACTTGTTCACAGGTCTTGTTCCTGTGGTTCTTCTCAGGCATGCTTTTCGCTCTAATCCATGGGTCGTAGGTCTGAACACATATGGACTAACCCATGTGATCCCAACACTTGTGTTCTAGTTTTAGGGAGTGCTGCAAGGAGAGAGCAACACTGCTGACCGCCAGCCATGACAGGTGAAACAACATGGCCTGCCATTACTATATAGGGAAGAGAGAAGTCTGCACACTTCAACGCCATCCCGCCTGACGTCCCCTGTACCAGCCGCTGCCCGACCTGCTGATAAACAACACACACTCATGTATGTAATCACACTCACCCAAGACACTTGTCCCACCAACAAGGACATAACTCACACCAAAAGACACAAATGCCATCAGAGACACACACCTAACACACAAGTGAGCAGAACACTTGTTCACCAGATCAAGGAACTTTTGAGATTCTTCTTCATTCATGTCAAAGTGACAATTGATCTTTGAAAAACAAATAGCTACATTGTTTATTACAGATCATTTGCTTTTATATAGTATTGCAGATATTCAGTGAGTTGATGTGTTATTGACTAATTAAAGAGAACATTAGAATATGTTGTGGTCCTGATGAGCAAAATATGCAAAAACATTTTTTATAGAAACTGGAAGAAAGTGAAAATATTTTTGAAAAACAAACAACACTGAAAAAAACAGAGAAATGCATTAAAATATGTAGTTTTTCTTCCATAAATGAAATAATATACAAGAAATGCTGCATAATAAAGAGTCTCAGCTTTAAACCAAACATCAAAATTACAATGCACAGTAAGTACTATGATTTCCAGTCATTGACTGAGCCAGTTTAATGTCATATTTGTTGTTTCTTACTGTATTTTTTGCTTTGGTCTGTTAAAGATAACTGCTGCAAAAACACCTGATTAGCAAAAAGGTTGTCAGGAAACTTTTTGCATAAAAAAAAAAACTTCCTGGAAACTACGGACACTTACTTGATTTACTGGTGGTGGGAGTGAAGGAGGCGTTGCGACTCGTTGCTTGGCTGACAGCCGGGGGTGGAGGAGGCATATTAGGTGGGGTGGACCTGGGCTGGGTTTTTACATCCGCAGGTGAATCTGGCATTGTTCCAACCTTCTGCACTTTGCTACCTGCAAAGTGTAAGGAGGGGAAACAAACAAAAGAATTAGATCATTTTATCAATATGGAGCCACATCTAGGAAAAAAAGTGAAAACAGCTGGTTAAAGAGGAGAGTTCTGACATTTTCACCCGCGAGTCATCGATCGTTCCTATAAACCAAAAGGCTCGTGTCGAACTGAAACAAATCAATACAGGAGTGGAAATGAATCCAAACTTTCATTGTGTCTCCTGTTGGAGATTCATGGGGCCTGCGAGATGTACAGTAACACCTGCTCTCTCTCAGCTGTTGCTGACTAAATCCCCCCCCCCCCACCCCCCGCACCACCCCTCTTTCCTCTTGCTCTCTCCTTCACACATACACAGTCCATGTAGCAATGACATCCCAATCAGTGCCCCCACCCCTCTCCTGCACAACACTGTAACCTCCAACCCTAGTACACACATTCACAGGCACACACACCTCCCCTCTCCCCCGCCTGTCCCTTCTCGTTCCCGAGGCCCAGACAGCCGGTTTGACAGCCAGTGACAAGTGCAGCTGGATCTGCTGCTGTCCATCACAGCGGAGCTCTGTCCTCCTACCAGAAGCCTCACTGTCCTAAACCAGACACCCTGCCAGGACCAAACAAGGCAAGGCCAAGCGCTGGAGCATGAAGGCATTGGATGGTGCAGCAAGGTGGATGTACTACAGCCACCAGCTTAGGACTGTGGTTTTATGTGACAGTCTTTTGCAGCTTAAACTAACAAAAACAATGTCAAGCACAAAATATTGTACATAAATCTGGACCCTTTTCATGGGGAGCTAACTGTGTCCCTGTTTATGTCTGCATGTCAATGCAGCTGCTGGAACCAGATCCTTCTGCAACATAAACCTGAGCAGAGTCTGATGACTTCTTCAGCCTTTGAAACGATCACTTTTAAGGATGCTTCCGACTGTAACAGGCACCAAGTGCAATAAATGTACACTATCCAGTGACAAACAGAACAAATCAAGTACACAATATTTCAGGACATATGTTTGTGTTTTTCTCTTTACACTGAGTTTGGAACAGTTTTATTACATGATAAAGAATATTCATATTAGACATGCTGCGAAGAGAGAGAGAGACTTCTTTCATCATCTATGAAAGAAAATGTGACCACAGACAAAAAATAAAGAGTCATTTGATGATGATTCTACCAGAACGCCGCAAAAACAGAACATGTTAACACATTTTAATCTCAAGAATTACGGAGCTCAATTTTGTTCAATTTTAAGAATTTTCCAAAACTTTTCTTTTCTATTTTTCAGACTTATGCATTGAAATAATAAAAAAAATTACACAGTAAGCTATTTTGTCATATATTTTATATACATTGTTTTGTCACATATTGTTTACCTTTTTTAAAACTTCCTGTTTTTTACAAACAAAATTTGGAAAAATGACAACAGGTGGAGTTTTATTTCTAGAATAGTTACTTGTTGTTTTTATTTTTTAACAATAAACTGTGGTTTCTACGGAGTCCCTTAGGGGATACAGGAGGAAAAAATACTATGTTGTGCACAAATATAATATTTTTTTTCACCCATGTCACTGCAGGTTTCTAATACTGATAAAATGTAACAAAATATTTTTACAAACTGCTTTTTGAAAATGAGGTATTTGTTGTTCCTAAATTTTTTACATTTAGTTAGTATTTGAAAGTAAAAAAAAAAAAAAGGCAAATTTTCATCTTCCTGGGTTGTTTTAGATGTTTTTCTTCACATCTATTTTCTGTATATAAAGCTTTTGATTGTTGATAATACTTATTGCTGATAAAATACTTATTGATAGGATATTAGGAAAAAAAACATATACCAAAAATCTCCCAGTTATTAATTGATTTGCTTTAACATTTCAATCAAATGAATACAAATAAAAGAAAACTTGTTCTATTAACCTTTTTTTTTAGGAGGTAGATTAATTCGTGTTCAGCGATATTTTTTGTTCTAACATTTTAAGACCCACACAAACGACAAATACTTTAACAAAATTCACAATCCTAATTTAAAGCCTCATATCATCACATCATCATATTCACTCTGTTGCTGTAGATATAATCTGTTGTGTGTTTACACGTGAAAACAAAAAACAAAAACAGAAGCTCCTCACAGAATCGAAAGCCCTGACCTTTCCACATGTTTACCTGTTTTTAAATCCTGCACGTGATCGCTGCTGCAGTGTAAACGTGTTACAGTCATCAACTATCATTAAATCACTATCACACAATGTGTTTTTCATTTCAGGTGTTCATCCAGCTCGTGTTAGCTGGCTTTAGTTTTTTTTTTTTTAAGCCTGTTTCTGAGAGCTCAAAGTGTTCAGCAGCTGGTGTCGGTTTTTAAAGAGTGTCGCATGGAGCATGCTGCATGAGGGCCATTGACACAGTGATCCTCAAGAAGATGAGGGGCACTCTGCTGTTTGCCCCCATGCCAGACGCTCTGAACATAAACACACAAAACAGAGGCAGATGCTGGTATAAATAGATGCAACCGTTTTCTTCTGCAGAGCGTTAAGAGACATAAACCAACCCTCCATGTTTCTGGACTAATGTTTGTGTTGGTAAAGTCCTCCAGTTTAAGTTTGCTGGGGCACTGAACGCTATAACCAGCCACATTATGGTGCTTTTCTCCAGGCTGATAAGTCTCAGATGTGCTTAAATAAACACAAGTGGGAAGGGTATAGGAAAGCAAAGGGGAGGAGGAGGAGGAAGATAAGGGGACCATCCTGTCCGTCTGCTCCCATCGTGGGATTATAGACAGCTGTTTAATCTGACCAGCTCCAGGGATGGGACATTCACATACACACCGTGTTCTGGATTTTACTTTTAATACATTAGGAATTCTGCTCTGTCTGAAACCCCATCTGTGACCATCTGTGCTCCTATTGTGCTTTGTGTTGAAGGACAAAACATTTATACCAAAGACGTTATAAAGAGAGACTTAAATCACCTGGAAAAGAAGACCTATTTTCAAGGTTTAGGTTCAGGTCTGGATCATGCTCTTGTCTACAAGCTGCTATTTCCTAACACTTATGAATCTCTGAGAGGAGCCACTTTGACACGGATGCTGCTGAAAATAGATCCACTCAGTTATACTGCTGTCTGTCCTAAATACTACGGAATATTACACTGAAAATAAAACATCATGGTCTAATCATTACCTACCTCACCGCTGCTGCCTGCGCCTGCTCGTCTCTGTTTCTCAGACTCTCCCAACAGCTGTATGTCTGTAGGTTTGACGTAATCGGGGCTAAAAGATTGCTCACCAAAGAAACAGTCTGCAGTCTGCGTTCTAAAAATGTTCTCTGTCTTCTACTCTCCCCTTGTGCCATGATGAAACAAGATGAAAAACAATTCACTGCAAGAGGCACCGAACTGCAGATGTACAGCTGCACATGCACATTTTAGTCTTTTTTTTTTTCCTGACCAAAAAATGTTGGTGTCTCATTAAAAGGTTTAAGGTTTTCATGAAGCAAACGCACATGCACGAATCAAAAAAGTTCATCCTATGGTAGAACATTAGATAACCATTCATTTACTGCATTTTGGTTTCATTTTACATCTCTGTCTGTGCTGACTGTATATATTATATGTCTGTGTGTATGTTCATTTCCACATGGAAATACAGCTGCAGCTTATTAGCTCTGGCTAACCGCTGCAGAACAGTGCCCTTAAATCCTCCCCCCGTCTATTCAATCTCTCGTACTCCACAGAGACTCTCGTCAGTGACCACATAGGCCTAAAACTCTCCCTCTGTCTCTTGCACCCTCCCTCCCGCCCTCCCTCTCTCCCTCACACTGTAATTCCCCCAGTCTCCAGGAATGCTGTTGTTTTTAATTTCTCCCAGCTGCTCTGGCTGGCTGCCCAGCCGCCTGCCTTTCCACATCTGTTCCCTATCAGGCCGCTGTGGAGTCCACACAAACAGATTCTGAGCCCCCTGGCCCCCAGCCCCCCCACCAGGCCTTTATATCAAAACATTCAGGATTGTAACCTTGAGCCTTGGACATAAGATTTTTTAGGGACACAATCCCACCTGCTTTCATCCTACCAGCTAAAATCCTAATTTGAATTTAAAACATGTTGGCACAAAACCAACACGTCATCTTGTTGAAACAAAGAGCAAAACAAGTATGTTTTCCATCCGTCTGCCTCAGAGCTCTGTGTTTTGTAACTTGTTTTGTTGACAGTGTGTATTCTATCTCAGGTAAGACGAGAGTGTGTGTTTCTGTATGTGTGTGTATACATTTGAAAATGTCAGCACAGAGGCTGCTCCTGTAGAAAGATCCCAGACTCCACTTCATCTTGAGCTGATTTAAAGTTCAGAAGCTTTAAAGCCTTCACTAATGACAGGGTGGGAGACAGCTTGCACAGGGGCTACAGGGCTTGCACACACACACACACACACACACGTTTGGACTTTTATCTTCATGAGCACTTTTTTGACACGATGAATTTCCTTCCTCTAACACCAACTATATTCTAACCTCAAGTCTTAACCCTGGAACCGGCTTTAGAAAGCACCACTTAAGACAGCAATAATGAAAATGTTGCAATCTTCTTCCTGGTTTGAAAGTCTGAATCGTCATGCAATCAGACTAAATGATGCATTCACACAAGCACGAAAAGTCTGCAAAATGCATGCACTCCTGCTACGGACACAAACAATGACACTTTCCCGTGTTACTTGAGAATCTCTGCGATAGTACACATGCAGCGCCGGCTGAACAAACACTGAACAAAAAAAAAAAGCAAAGCAGAGAATGAGAGTACTGGAGGTCAGTGGTTCTCCCAAATAAATACTAACAAGAGCCATCCTGTCTTTGATCTGCTTACAGCAACCGAGTCATTTAGAAGTCACAAGTCTTTTCAGTCCAACAGCATCTATATTATTTTTTAATGGTTAGCCAGAGGTGCTAAGGTTGAAGGAGTTGTATTTCTGTCTCTCTGAGCGGCAGGGATTTTGTCATACTGAGCTTATATCTGCGAGGGCTGTTGATGTAATTGTATTGAAGTTCTAGCGACCATCTGTTCTCCTTTGGGAGGGCCCGGCTCCTCTTGTCGGCAGTGAAGTGGTTATGTGCAGCATATCACTGCTGCCGACGTGCTCACGGAGAAAAAAAAAAACTTCCTTTTCAGATTTTCCCAACGGCTGCTAATAAAATCCAGATGCTAGGCTGGAGCTGTTTCTGCCTCCCTTCCACCTCTCTCTCTCTCTCTCTCCTCCCTCTCCATCTTCTGTCTTTTTACATATCTTCTCCTAGTTCACCCTCCACCTCCTCATCCCTCATCCCTCTACGTTGCTAATCATTTATTTCACTCTTTTCATCCACCTCTTCCTCCCTCCCTCATACCCCTTCTATCCATCCATCCCTGCGTCATTCTTTCTCTCCAGCCGCTAAAGCAGCAGTTATTCCTAAATAAAGGAAAGTATTTGTGACATTTGGCCAAGGCAGGCTGTGCCAAGAACAACTCCTCAACTGGCTAGACACATCTGGAGTTTGTTAGGAATGCACAGGGCACTGGTACCGACGCTTGCTATTCCGCCACACATGCACAAACAGAAAATAGTCAGAAGCCTTGCACCAGAGGAGACGTGCAAGCTGGACTGCGCACATTTTCAGAAAGCTTGTTGTTTTCATGTCATACTGAAAACTGTAATTCTCTCCAGGCAACTTTGCAGCTGTATGCTTGAATTCTCTGTTGTACTTGTTAGTGTGTTGTTTACACTTCCTCTGCGCAAAAACAATAAAACACAGTTTATATGCATAATAGTGCAAGAACATGACAACTTGCATGTAGTCTGTGCATGTATGTGAACTACATTTTAATGCATCTTTGTTTTTTTGTTTTCTTATTTAGTTCACAGTTAATCTGTGTGCATTTGTGTGTGTGTTTGTTCATGCATGTGTGTGGCTCCAGGGCCCCTGTGTGAGAGGAGCTGAACACCTGAACATCAATAACTGTCATGTGGGCCACCTGGGACCCCACAGCCAGCTTGCACCATGGGCGCACAGCCATCACCAGCACAGCTGCCACAGAGAGGGGAGGAGGGGTGAGGGTAAAGACAGACAGAGAGAGCAGAGGCATGGGGGAAGAAGTAGGAGACAAGAAAGAAGCACACACACACACACAAGGAGGTTATTGTGTATGTGTGTGCGCATCTGGGATTGGACATACAGGCAGACACAAAAGAGCAGAAAGAAAAATTTACATGTAGCTTCTGCTGTTGATGAACATTCTCCTCTGCTCCCACTCGTTTACATCCTCTGTTTCTAATCCTGTCAGCTGTGAGTCTCATTTTGCCAGCTGAGAGCTCAGCCTCAGGCTGCCATAAACTAACATTTGATCTGCGGTTCTGTTCGCCTTCTCTTCTCTGATGAGCCTACTTATTGGGCTCCATCAGTCACATCACATAAATCATCTTTTACACTGTTTGTATTGTGGTCAGTGAATTCTGAGAGAGGGCGAGGTTCTGGGTCATGTCTTAAAACTTATTGGATAACGTAAAGACGTGTGACCCTCCTAAGGTAGTAGTGGTTAAACTCTTTAATACCCAAGTGTCATATGGACCAATTTTTTAGACATGTTTTATCTCAATTTAGAGTAAAAAAAATGTCTTGATTTGCAGACCAGTGCTGAAGTCCTATGATGTCTTATAATGTCCACTAATGTCCATTCTTTTCATGATTTGAATGTTTTCTCTATCCCAGTAATGTGAATCACACATGATAAAAATTATGCAAAGCTAATTTTACTATCTTGTATTCTGTTTTTTTTTTTTTCTGAAACTGTTCACGTTTTTTTCATAAACAGTGAGTTTTGGTAAATTAGAAAACCTGCATATTTTCAGGCTGAAACTTTTGAGATATTTAAGACTTAAGTAAAAAAAAATTATTCCTGTAAATTGTTTTATGATCCAAATAGTAAAAAATATACTAACCACAGTGAACGTAATTCCTAAAGAAAGACCAACTTTGTAACTATTTTAGAATTTTAGAATGACTGACCTGTCCTACCAGAGGCTGTGGGGTTACAGTGACACTTTACAGCTCAGCTGCTTCCGTTTCATTCATTTTTATATCAACTCTCAAGTTGTGTTTCTGTACTGTGCAATAAAACAACACACAAACATACCGTGCGCTCTTAAAATAAATCCCACTAGCTGGAAACTGAAACAATACTCTATTGCTGTGAAATTCTTTACAGTTCATTTTCAAACTGCAATTAAACAAACAAAAATCTGTTGTTTGAAAATTGTTCGAGCGTGTTCGGATTGAGCAGATTCGCATAAATGAGCTCCTCGATCCAAACACCTGCAGCCTCAACCAACGCCTATTAGCTCATCAGGCTTTTAATTACTCTGTTAATTGCATACAGGCAGCATGAAGGGCAGCCTGGGAATAGGGTAAGGGGGGGCCTCCTGAGGACCCAGACTGACAAACCTGACAAACAAGGAGGAGGTTTTCTACTAGCAGCAGCCACAACAGTGCAGCTCTGGAGGCTGGGAGGAGAAGCAAAACAGGAGACAATGACTCCAAGTGTCTCATCAGCGGCGGTGATTTCACCTCCTGTTCACATCAGCAAGGCCTGCAGACTGAGGCTGTGACGGGGATAGCTGAGAAAAAAATGAGACGTAAGAGAAAAAACCATGTAAAAAGAACTATGTGTACAGCTGTGAGCAGCTTCACACATCTGGATTAGATCAAATTGGTCACAGGAGAGAGAGTGAAGGAGAGCTTGGGAATATCCCACTGTTAAGTTGAGGGTAGAGGCTCATGGTGATTGTGGGAGAGTTGGAGTCCACAGAGTGACCTGTCTGTCACAGAGTTCTGCCATAACACAAACATCCTCTTAACTGTACAAACACACACATGCTAGTGGTAGCACGATGCTTCTGACGTGCATAAAGAAACTTTGTGTTTGCTTTCACTTCAACTTAAGAGCCATATACCCTTCATTCTTAATATCATTTCACTATTGATCTTTTCAGTGTCTCTCCATCACAGCAGATGTCCTCCTTCCATTTCTTCCAGCAGTAATGTTTGTGGAGGTGTGTTCAGGAAGCAGTGGCCAGCACTCGCTTCCTGTGTGACAGGTGTGCGATGGAGGCCTGACAGCTGCTGTCCTGTTCTCGCCTTCCCTCTCTGTATTCCTCTCTATCGCTTCTCCCTCTTTCAGCCAGCTGCAGCAGAGAGCAGCTCTGTTTGTTCTTACATCACCGCTGCTGCCTACTGATTTATGGAGGACAGAAGTCTTAGATTAGACCCTGGCAACATGCACAGATACACACACACACACACAGCATCCTTCCTCGTCATAGACCCCCGATTCCTTGCATGTGTTAACATTAAAGGGAATTTGTGACTTGCTTTGTGCACCGGTAAAACCAGATACTGGGCTGTCACTTACAGCTACAACAGGCAAACAAACCATAGATTAGTCGATCTCCAGCTTGATGTCTTGTATTTCATTTCATTCTGTGTTAAACGTTTGCTTTGTCACTGCTGTCAGCGCCGACAAACCTGTCTGAACATCTCCTCGGCCTGCCAGCACCCTCACAGCTCTTCATTTGGTCTGCAGGCACACTAACAAAAGCTCCTGACATTACCCAGACGTTGGTACAGTGCAGTGTGTGTTATTGTCCAGAACCCCATAGTTTTCACACACACATACACAAAAACCACTGAGAAATGGGAGAGTAGTGGGGGTGCATTCATGTGACAGGTTAGAGAAGAGCTTTGACAGTTTCTCCATTTAGCCAACAGCCAGCTCATGCTGGAAGCTGCTGAAATAAATACCAGCTATTCCTTTGGGACACAATCCGACTACAGGACGCCGCCACAAAAACAGAGTGAGTGGATGAAGAAAGAGAGCAACTGCTGAGCCAATAACATGCTGATTACATGAGCTAATTGGAAAATTAAGATGACCTGCTGCCTTGTTATGGTCAAAGAAAGTGCACAGAAAACACTGACGCAATTTTTATTAAGACTGTTTTATGTCTTTATGGTTTTGTTTTATATGTGAGAGTTGAAAGACAATGTTAAAAGACAGATTCAATTACAAGAATAACACAGCCGTGTTTTATCGTGACATGCTGTTTCTTTATTTTTCCTTCTACTATGAGTCTTCTGAAACAGACGAGAGTCTTCTTGAGTCTAGCTCTGTCACCAGGTGCAAGTCAAAGGGAGTCACTCACCAACCAAATGAATGTATTTAATTGTATTTTGGCTTGTTTGAACCCTAAACCTTAACGAGACAGAATATTTCTATTTCATTTTAAGTCCGAATAAAAACAGAGATCATCTTTGCCCTGTATTCAGCTAGAGCTATTGAACAAGTGAATACTGAAACCCACAAACAATAACACATGAGGGGAAAATTAAACTCTATATTACATGAGATGTAAGCATTTTGTGTTAAAGCTTGTTATTTATGTCAAAATGTGGTTCAAGGTCACAAAAGCGTTCTCAATCGTAATCCAGTATATTTCATTCTGTTTATCTGAAAGCCAACAGATTGATGTTATGACTCCCACATAAAGTCAACTCAGGTCAAACATCTTTGTAATGGGATGATCTCAGAGCAGAACAGACTTAAAGAAAACTTAATGCATCACTTTTTCGCAGTGCAAAGGCTTCGGACTTTAGATGAAGGTAATAACATGCTCATTAAAATGACCACTGATCACTGACATTTTGGGAAACATCCTTTTCTTTACACTTTATATACATCTAAGCAAATCAATTACTGCGTAACCCATAGTTTACAGTGGTGACACATTCTTGTCAATGAGTAGAGTTTGCCTCTATGATTTTGTGTGTGCGCACGTGCGTGTGTGTGGTTAGAGAGAGAGAGGAAGGAAGGCTGGAGCCGAGATTAAGGTCTGTGCGACTAACTGGTAACACAACGGCACTCAGTGGCTCAGCTTCCCATTTGAAGAGACGGAACCATCTGTGTGGCACGGGATCTGTTTCCAGGAGATAACGACGTTTTTAATTTCACAAATAATGTAAGGAGACAAACAGAGCAAATGTGACAGACGTGCCTTCCTTCCCAGTTCCATGGCTGCACGTTCATCTACAGCAGCACTTCCCAAGATTTCCAGAGAGGACTGCTTTGGAACCCCCCCGAGTTCCTTTCTGTGCTTGTTTACTCCTCTCCTGTGATAAAGGCCACAGTGTTAGGCTAAGGGAAAGGGAGGGATTCATTATACCAGGTACCGGTGGCGATATGAAGTTCCCATTCTCTCTGTTGGCCTGTCCTCTTGGGCTGATTAAAACAAAGCCCAGCGCTACTGTAGATTAGCCCAGCTGTTTCCTCAGTCTGACTGTGATCTGACCACACTTCCTAACATGAAATCTGCAGGGTGGAAGGTGAGATAGTGCAGCAAGGAGACTAAAAAGAAGAGGGTGAAGTGGGTCAAAGGAGGGTCAGAGGTTAGTGGGTATGCGAGGAAGTAAACGGTGAGCAGGGAGTGCTGGAGGTGAATTTGGCACAAGACTGGGAAGGGAGGAGGAGGATGTTCTTTTTCTTGCTTGTAGCTGTCAGCATTTTATCTTGTGACATTTGTTTGCAACCATTTATGATTGAGTGTTTTGTTAAGGTGGAAGCAACCCCCCCCCCACCTCTTTGTTAGAAAATGCTAAAATAAAAAGACATCAGTGCTGTTATTTTTCTATTATTAAGTTCACGTTTTTCTTCTAAACACTCAGCTATAAATGAAGTTAATGATGCATTTTCCTGATTTGCACAGGAAATCTGAAGAAAGACATCTGATTACACAAGAGTTGAAGAAATGCTGACTGTGTGTATATGTTATGGGAGGTTTTTTTTTCTGATAATCTCAGACAATCTGTGTAAATCTAGTTCACAGAAACAAGGAAAAAGGAGAAAAAGTGATATTTTTTTCAAACACACAATTGTGGCTTTACTTGGCCTCCACCCTCTGCTCTGTTCCCACGCTGTGGCGTCAGCAGCCCGACTATCCAGCCAGTGTGTTTCTCATTCCATCAGATGTTGAGAAGCTTCTAAACTCTGGTCTCTGACATTCTCCATCTCCCCATAGGGGCTGGGCAGCCTTGTCACAGTAATATCAAACACATGTGGAACAGACCAGGGCAGAACACGCCAACAAACACACATCTGCACCACAAGATGTGAGACGGGGCTGCAGACATCCAGAACCTCACTGTTCATTCTCAGTCTACGTTAGGATCGCATTAAATAGGAAAGTCAAATAAAATCTTGCCATGTTTACACAAAATACACAAATATCTTATTAATTTTTTAACTGAACAGAAGGTATGCAAAATTTCCATCTGTATTATCAGCTCTGCAAAGATATGCAAGAGGAATTTATCTCCCCAGATCTAGAAATACAAACAAATCCCATCGACATCACTTCACTATACGTCTCCTTTTACAGACATCTGGCTCTAGTTGTCCTCACATGGAGTGACACAACATGTTGTAGCAGTTAGACCTCGTCAATACCCAACAGTAGCTTTCTAAAATCAGCTGATCGCGGAAAAAAAAAAAAAACATTGTGTTGTTGAGCGTCACAAAAAAGTGGAACAATCAGAATACATGTGCATTAAGACAATAAATGTCTTTACAAACATGTTGAATAGCATCATATTTTGAGTTTTTTTTTTTGGTTAGAATACATTGTTGAATGTTGGGGATGAACAGCTCTTTAATGAGGAGGTGAATCAAACATAAGGGCATCAAAATAACAGACACAGTGCAAATTTGTGTTAGCGTAAGAGGCTCTGGTCACATAAGACACCGACACAAAGTCTTCACAGGTGAAGTTATTTAAATGAAGATATAGTATGTACAATCAAAGGAAGGTTTAAATGTTGATGTACACAAAAATACACACAAGCTGTGTGTTTATTTATTTATTTATTTTTGCTCGTCTCCGCTGCTGGACTCGTTTTGTTTGCGATGGCCCAGGTGCCTGTGTTGTGGTGACCACCTGACCGACTCGGTGTACGCTCACATCTCCCGCCCACCCAAGGCCATCTGCTTCTCTCATTAATTAGGAGGCAGCCAGTTTCACCTGCACTGCTTGCATTTAGATCACAATAATTACCACACACAAAAGCCAGCTCAACAAGCCCACACAATCATACGGTGAAAAACACGCCAAGCTGTGTCCAGATGACTGCAGCAGGAAGTCAAGGATGGAGACGAGCCTCAAAAAACATCCATTCCTTACTGACATTAAATGTCTCACACGGGCAAAACCTTTACATTTGCTATCAAACAGAAGAGACTCTGCTAGTTGTTTTCAACAGAAAACAGGTGCGTTGCTCAAGTCTTGTGGCAAGACATCCAAACTATGTACCTGTAGTGGATGGGAGCTGAATAAACACCTCGGTAGCTGGGGGTCATAATGAATGGCCTGCCTTTTACGATAGCTCCTCAGTGATGAATTGGGGACATCTGCCTCAGCAGGCGGAAGGCCCTGCTGATCAGAGAGAGGAAGAGATGCTCTCCTGGTGGTGATGAAGGAATATAATGTGCGGTGAGGCAGGGTGTCTGCACTGCGGTTTCACCTCTGCAAACCTCTCATCCATTGTTCAAGACTATTATCAGCTCTTCAATTATTCAGATGATATTTACCAGGGCCAATTATACAGGGCTGTGTCCTGCAGAGAAAATGGCCTGAGTGTTTTACTGTTGCAC
Source organism: Pachypanchax playfairii (assembly GCA_006937955.1). Lineage (NCBI taxonomy): Eukaryota > Metazoa > Chordata > Actinopteri > Cyprinodontiformes > Aplocheilidae > Pachypanchax > Pachypanchax playfairii. The sequence continues at coordinate 2,151,961 of SSNP01000050.1, forward strand.
TTACATCCTGAGGAAGAAGTTTGGTGCTGAAGCTGTTCAAGTGAGGAGGCGGAAACCTTTGGTTCTTCTCAGAGTTGTTATAAACCATCTGTTTTATTCCAACATTTAAAACTGTGTTACTATATAATATTCCTGTAAAGTACATTCACACAGCACTCACTAGAAATAATACATGTCTCTTTTTTCTCCACCATAGCAGACAGTGATGATGCACTATAGGACAACACAAAAGGTGGAGAGGTCATTCTGAGGCTCCATGCACTTCAGATCAGAGTAAATGACAACATTTATCCTTTCACACCCATCACACCTTTATGCTTTGTACATAGACACTAAAATGCCAGAGACTTGGTGTCAATGCTTTGTCTCAGCATCTTTGATGTGCAGCTCAGAGTGCAGAGCAAACAACCCCTAACCCCTCTTTTGTCTCCTCCTTTCAGCTCTGAAAATGGGCTCACTTTACTAAAAACCCAATAAATAAATAAAGAAAGAAAAGTGCATTTGTAAAAAAAACATGTTTTAAATGCTTTTATTTTACATTTCACGCTTGTACCTTGATTTCAAAGAGCTCTTTCTAGCTTTTAATTTTAAGATGATGACCTGCTAAATTAGAAGAAAGGTGATATTCAAAGTAGTTGTATTGCATTGGACATGAGACATAAACTGAAGAGAAGTTAACTTATAAAAGCAATGGAAGTGATGAGGATTTCTTCACAGAATAAAACACATAAATCCATAAATTAAAGCTTCATAAATGCACAAAACCGAACGTGAAAGTTGAAATTTGACAGTTTAACAATAGGAAACACACCGTAAGCCTCTGGTCCAACTCAAGAAAGCCTTCCTGTTTCCTCCAAACGTGTTACCATGATATGTTTCTTTCCAGTTGTTTAGTGTGGGCAGGTTTTTAGGTTACTTACTTTGTGAAGGTCAAGCTGAGGGAACGGCGGCGGTGATAATCCACACCAAATAGCTTCTTAACTTGTTTTTATATCGTCTCAATCCTCATCGTTTGGAGGGGAAAGGGGATAAAGCCTTTGTTTTGTTATTCCGTTTTTTTCTCTTTTCTCGTCTTTGAAATACTGAGTGGAAAGAAAGAGCGTCTTTGCGCATATGAAAATGTTTAACTTTCCTTTGGGTGATCAACAAGGGTCCAGGTTCAATAAATTAGGCTGTGAGGTATTTATCTTCTCCGATATTTAGAGAAAAAAAGGAGAAGAACTAAAACCAAAGCCAGAGCTTTTGAAATCTTTACAAAAGGGGTGTCTTTGGTTTTACAGTCTGAGATAAATACATTTGTTTAAAGCAAACAGCTTCTTGTGTGAACGATGCGACAGAATCAGAACTTGTCCCAGTCTTGTAAATCCAGTCTTTGACACATTGTAACCATCCCAGATATTAGGAACACAACAGTTCCGTTTCAACTGTAAAAGCGTGTCATTTTAAAACTTCTGTCAGATTGATTGCTTCTTCATTTGTTGCTGTAAAAGTCCTCAAATCCTCCCCATGTGAGACCAAATGATGCAGATCTTGGGTGCGTCTGTTATTCCCTTTGTTAAAACTTCAGAACTATGTCCTTTTCTTCCTTGAGTTCAATGTTCAGACACAGGCTGTGATGTCAGAATCAAGTTCTCATACATCCGAGGAAAAAGACGTCTTGTGTTTCTTCGCAGCCTGCGGACAGACTGCTCCACCTCCGCGGTACTTGTCCTCCTCCGACGCGCCGATCCTCCGTCTCGCTCTCTTTCAGATGTTAAACATTCACTTCTCCTAAAGGAAACGCACTTCCAGCAGAGCACATCAGATGTTTGGTTTAGTTTTTTTAAAAACCGTCAGTTCAGGATTTCAGGAACCTCCTGACTTGTTTTTTCCTCGGTGATGAGTGGAGCTGGCGGACCCACCGTGCGCAATAACCGCGGCGCTCTCCTCCTCCTCCTGTCTCTGTGTCCTCGCTGTAGCCTTCTGTCTGCGTTTAAACACCATCTGGAGCTCCTAACCCCTCTCTCTCTCTTTCTGTGTGTGTCTTTCTCTCTCTCTCTGTCTCTCTCTCTGACTCTCTCGGGTACCAAAGAAGGGAGAGCTGGCAGCTATTGCACAGGAATCCTAAAATCCTGGATTTTTAAAATCCCCAAAAGAGAAAAGTGCAAACCATGCATTGGTAAAAAAATGTAGGTATAATTAGTCTGAACGTGCTGAAATACGTTACAAAACGTTCACAGCTCAATAAAATGGAGCATTTAATCCGTGAATTCAGTCTCAAAAACAGATTTTACAGATACATATTACCAACTAAATGTTTAAAACTATGTAAATTGTATTTTATGTGATGTGCGTTACATTTGGTAAAAAAAAAATCCTTCTTGATTATTTCTTATGTCAAACGGCTCCAAATATAAAAGCAACCAGACTGAGCGAAACTCTGCTCAATTGCTGTCCCGCAGTCTGCCTGTAGGGGCCGCTGTTTCCTCATATCAGGACGGCGTGAAGGACAAGCACAGCAGAGTTTTCTGCTGACTTTATTTACTTTATTTACCACTTTACAACATATTTTTTTGTGAGCAGCCAGTAAAATTAACAGTTTTCTCAGTGTTCAGGTGCCATAAAGAGTCAGGTTAGTGGATTCATGTGAAACTGGACAGATGGAAGATGTGCCCGCTATCAATGCCAATAATGTGCTCTTGTTATCAACATGCATTAAGCTTCTGCTATGTTTGTTTTAATAGCAGTAAAATATTGTTCTACAGCAGGGGTGCCCAAACCTGGTACTAGAAGATCCCTGTAACCTTTCTATTTTTTAGTTGTTTCCCAGCACCAGCAGATTCAACCGTGCTGCAGAAGCTTGTTAATTACACATTGATTCTAATCAGGTGTGCTGAAGAACATGCAGGACAGTAGTCCTTGAAGACCAAGATTTAACTGCACTGTTCTAAAGTGAAGTAACTTTTACCATTGAATATTTAACAGATTGCCTCAGTATAAATATTACTCTGATCATAACCAAGGTTTTCTGTATTAGTATAAAAATATATATACTGTATATGTCTTGAGGTTGATGACTTTTTACTCAAAAATCCAG
>SSNP01000050.1:2160036-2177536 GCA_006937955.1 Pachypanchax playfairii
GGGATGCATGTTACTGTATTGTATTAGTGTAGATGTAGAGTGAGCCCGTGTGTCATCAGACTGTTTGTGACTTATTGGCGTCAAAAAAACTGAAGTGAAATTATTCAGATTTTCTATTGGAGTTACACCAAATTGGTATGTACAACACAAGTTTTGTACATTTGTACATTTTGTATGAGGTCATTGCAAAATAAACTGCACCGTGTAAATGTTCTTGTTAGAATTTAGCCACAAATTCTCTGAATTATGTCTCCGTTTCTTTGTCCTCGTTTTACTTGCGATTTAGTTGTTAACCCTTCCTAATACTGTCTCATGTTTCTTACACTCTCTTATTCATGAAAATAAATTAAGGTGGTTTAGAGACCGTTTCCAGAGACCTCCAACAACCCTACATCTATCCTGAAAGAATATTTGTATGGGGAAACTTCTGAGCATGTTTTAAATTCATGTTACAGAAAATTAAGAGCCCTTACAAACATCATGTAAAATTTTAGAAAACTGCTTGCAAATGCTGTTAGCAATTTGTCATCAGCATCAGATGAAGGGCACACGCAGCTGGAAACAGAAGGAAACAGATCGTAAAATGTCTTTTTGGTAAATAAGCAATAAATGATTCTATCTGTGGACTGAGCATCAAAACATGAAATATAAATGAAGAGTTTCAGGAATCTTTCTAAAACCATTTAGAACTCAGTCCAGGTCAGATTCCATCCATCCATCCATCCATCCATCCATCCATCCATCCATCCATCCATCCATCCATCCATCCATCCATCCATCCATCCATCCATCCATCCATTTTCTTCCACTTATCCAAGGTCGTGGGGGATCAGACAGACAGGGGGTCTCAAGTTGTTCTCAAGGCAGAAAGGATGTAAAGTTCCTCTAGTGAGTTCTGAATCAGTTGTGGGGGGGGGGGTCACCTCCCATTAGGATATGTTTACATAATAACTTTGAAAGCAATGAACCCCCTCAGCTGATTTCTCTAGGTGTGGAGGAACAGGATAGATAGATAGATAGATAGATAGATAGATAGATAGATAGATAGATAGATAGATAGATAGATAGATAGATAGATAGATAGATAGATAGATAGATAGATAGATAGATAGATAGATAGATAGACAGACAGACAGACAGACAGACTGACTTTGGGTTTGTGTGTGTGTTGACAGTTGGTGGTGCTGCCACTGGAGATAGTGAGTAAAGGGAGGGTGAGTCACTGTATCAAGTTGTGAACATCTGTTTCTTCTGGAAACCACAGCGCTGGTGTTGAGGAAATAAAGAGGATAACTGCTCTCTTTCTCTCTCACACACACAGATCACATCACTGACTTGTCTTTCCAAATACCCCCACACACACACTCATCCCCCAGTTTCCTCCATTTCTCATTTACTTTTTCCACATATATTTTTACTGTTCTGTTCGATTTCCTATTTTATATCTTAAACTTTATGTCTGTCAAAAAAGCATAGCGCAAACAAGTAATACAAATGTAATTCTTTCAATTAGTGATTAGGTTTTTGCTGAAGGTGCATGATTTAGTGATTTCTGGGATAACTTTCATTTTTAGCTTAACTGGTGAAACAGGGACATTGCATAGTAACACAACAAACCACTAGCAGAAGAACGATCCATAAAACTATAAATCTATTAAACAAACTACCCTCAACAGTGTTTCACTGCTACTTGCTGTGTTTCACCAAATGATCAGATTTTGTCCTGTGAGACTAAATACTGAAGAAATGAACTTTATTTTTTGTTTCTCATTCAAGTGGTTTTTTCCCAGTACTGAGTGATTTATGTGTTCTCAGGTATTTAACCTCTTCAGGGCTCATTAGCACCTCAAGAGATATTAAAGTCACGTGTCATTGAACCACAGAGTCGTTACTTGGGTTGTGAAGGTCATATGTGGTATCTTGCCTATTTGCTCACTTAAGAAATATTTGAAATGTTGAAACAGTGTGAAAATTGTGATGAAGTTACCTGGTGTTATGAGCAACACTGTATTTCTGAATTTATGTACTCTCAAAGCATCTGGTTTTAAAACTGCCAAAAGATAAAAACTTAGAGGTAATTCATTTAGCTGAACTTATTTTACATGAGGATGCTTCATGGTTTCATTGTGACGTTAAAACAACAAAGTTATTTGGATATATAAAGATTATTATTGGTGGCGTGTCATTTCTGGCTAGAAAAAAAAACTGTAAAGGATATTCTATTCGTATCTATGGAGGATTAGGATTGGCAAAAAATTATAAAGTCTATGATACAGCAGACATGAGCCAAGGCTTTGTTAGGGATTCTTTGCACCTTTTCCATCATAGTCCCTTGATTTAGTCTGCTTTTCCTCGTCTCTCCATCTCTCTCGTTGCCTTACTGGCTCTATCTGGGCCTGCTGTGAGGGTGTGCGAGTGCTGGGTGACAGTTCCTTATTGTAGAGTGTCTGTATGAGTGTATATGTCTGTGTGTGTGTGTGAGTCTGTATGCTGGGTGCGACTGATAAGACCCAGGGAGAAGAGCCAGCGTGCCGACATATTCTTGCCACCGCAGTTATCGCCCGTCGCAGCTGTGCTTTAGCTCTGCGACATCTGCTCCCTCACAGGAAGCCTATGCTGTGGCTCACAACACCTCACACACACACGAACACACATGTGGACGCGTACATGCACGGACATGCAATTTGCTGCTGCTTCTCCTCTGTAAACATCTATACACATACATTTAGTCATCAAGTAAACTAGTTGAGACAAAAGGCTCGATGTTTTTGCACTTCAAAATGGTCCATTTTTTTTTTTTTATTTTGCTGTGGACGCATGTGTGATGTGATGAATTGGTTGGAGCACCAATAACAGAGTTCTGCTGGGTTTTTATCACAGAATTACAGGGGGGGATGCTTATGACTAAGCCTAATTATAGAGGCCTTATCACTGCAACGTTCACAAAGCTCATTACTGCCAAGAGACGGGACGTGCTGCAGGTAATTCACTGCGTTGGGTATTAGTCCTCACACTGGCTTACCGTTCCTACATATTTAGTCTCAAAAATTAGTCTTTTCAAGTCTGATTGTGACGGCATCTTTCATCCCAAAACCTGACACAGTCAGGTTTTTATTTTCACCTAAAAAGAACTCCTTTGGTGTTTTCAGTTCTTCATTAATCAGTTACGTTTCTTCTTTTTACTTCTGTTTCTGGGTGTTTTTCCCAATTTCCCTCGTGTGTGTGAGAACTGTTCGCCTTAAAGTTTTACATCTGCCATTCATGTGAGTGACCCTCCTTCACCTGTGCACATATTACGAACTCATTGAAGCTGAAAGAAAGAAACTTTCTATGCATCTGTAAGGGGAAGCCCAGAGGAAGACCCACCACTACCATCACACCCCCCCACTCATCCAAAACCTCTTTCCTTTTCCTTTCTAGTGCCGCAGGACAAAAGTGCTCTAACAAGAAAAAGTTTTTTTCTTTGCATTTGACAACCCACATAAATGCATGACAACATGAGCGTATAAGAACTTGGAAGACATTTTTTCATGCTTATTTGTATCTCTAAATTGTTTCATGTCCTCCTAACCTTGCTTCAGTCATCAACTAACAGGTCTGCTAGAAAGACGACGAAACCTCACATTGCCCTTCTAACAAAGTCAACACAAACTGATTATCCGTCAATCACTTCAACTTAATGAGCTGACCGGACAGCTGCTGTACCCTTCATCACTCGTCACGGTTAACACACAGCCAAAAGATTTCATAAAAACGTGTCCTGTGAGAGGACTCGCTCCTACCTTCTCTGGATCTGTAGTGGCTGCTGGCGGCTGCCATGTTGCGATCAAAGCCTCTGAACTGGAGTCTTTGGGCAGTGCGTTTCTCCCTCAGCTCTCTGTGGCTCATTAGTGTGACCGTGGGCACATGTGAAGCAAACACTGGAGCACTGGAGGACCCCGCAACAAAGTCATCCCTCCTCAGGTGCTCCAGGTGGACCTCGGCTGACATGTTCAGATTGTAAAAGGTAACTGCAGAGCAATAGTCCACAGGTGGTAGATCCAGATGTTTAGAAAGTTCTCTCTGCAGAATGTTCTTTATCAACAGTTTTGATGGGTATTATCCTTTGCCCTTGAGGCCATGGTAGGCCATTGTGTGTCCTACTGAAGTGTCTTGTGAGGACACGGTGGTCACTGTGTTTAAAACTCTAAATAATAAGAAACCAGTTATTTCCTTCCACTTCCTCTCTGATGACGCTCGTCCTGGTTAAAATCTCTTTCTCTGCTTCTTGTCTGGATACAGCTTTATGTTGAACAAATTAATTCCAGCTTTAGGTGTCTGTATTACCTTTAATAGTCTTGGTTCTGAATCTCATCAGCAGGCCCAGTCAGGTGAGATGAAAACCTACTTTTCTTCCTTTCTGTTGGTCTGGTTCTCTTGTTTGGTGTCCCTTCCTCTTTAGCAAAGTGTGTGTGAGGCAATCAAGACCGCGTGTGTGTGAGTGAGTGTCAGTAGCAGGTCAGCTTGTCTTGTGGCTCTAGCTGAGGGGTTGTGCTCTCATCTGAACCCTCCTCCTGCTCTGCCTGACACTGCAGCTCAAAGGAGAAGTGTGTGTCTGGATATCACAGTTTGTATGTGTGTGAATGTGTTATTTCTGTACTGCAGGGCTGCAGCCCCAGGGGAGGCCAAGCAGCAAAGTTGCTTGTATTGATAGCAGCAGACAACAGCAGGCAGCAGGACCCGGGCCTCCATGTGGGCTTCCTCTGTCAGGAACCAGCTGTGTCGGACTGCAGCCACTTCTTCCCCTCCTGCATCCTCAGTGCGGTGGTACCTCAGTCGTGCTTCTGTGCACCTTGCTTGGTGGCTACAGTGAAGCTTTCTATTGTCAGTTATCATTCACTCGTCTCTCTTGTTCAACCGTTTGCTCATTCTTAGAATTTTGTGTTTGTTTTTTTCTACACGGCAAAAGAAGCTTGAAATCGTTCTCTACTTCCTCTCCTTTGGTTTTATTGGTCTTTTAAAACAGGTTTTTTCTGCTTCTTTTGACCCTGACGCTTGCATGTACATTGCATCAGGAAGCACAGTGATTAAAATCTACAGCCAAAGATGTTTTGAGAAAATGAAGAAATAATTACAAGAACTGAACCACAACACAAAAATTTGCCTCTGCTCATGAAAGAAGTGTAACATTTTGCTTTTTCAAGTCCAAACACTACAAACATTGTATAATTTAACCATTTTATGTTTAAACTGTGTAAAAGATTTGATGATCCTTTTATAAACAGGCTCTGAGAAAAAAAAATACTTATTTTTTTCTGCTGTTATGATCAAAATTAGGCTTGTGTTGTCCAAGAAACGTCCGAGGTGTAGATCAAAATCTCAACGGCTAAAATTCTGTTTTGGTTTGATTCACCAGCAACTGAGAAACATGTGCAGCTTGTTAGTTCTTGAGTTGACAAACTTTTTACAAATATGTTTAATCGTTTCTTGTTGAAGAATTGTACATCAGAACTACTTTTCCGAGCAGATCCACCTTTTGCATGAGTTTTATACAGAATTAGGAACTGATCAAACTGGAACACCATAAATGTTCTTTTGGACAGATTGTGTTGTATTTCTTTGGTACTTTCTCACAAACTATCAATTTAAAGGAAAACCAAACATTCACCACACAGAAGCAAAACTCTCTGTGGTCGTTACCGTGCCAGAAAAGAAATGACTCATCTCACTGCATCACAAAAACTGTTTGAATTGTTCTGTCAATACAAAAAAAAATCCCAGGATTTCATGGATGGAAAGGAAAATTTAAGCTCAATCACAAATTCTTTTAAATGCTGCTTATGAGGAACAACAAGCACCCCCCACATGTCCCCATGCTACTATTATAAACATCTGAAGTGGTGCTAAGATGAACTCGTTCCAATAGTATTATCACTTTCTTGACCTCTGAACCCTCCAGAAATAGTCCCACCCCTTTAAAACAGATGCGACAACAACACACATCTGTGTTAAACACACACAAACAACCACACTCACACATTTTTTTGTTAGTGTGGGTGGAGAGCTGATGAGAGAAGTGAGAGGGGATGTGAGTAAACAGATGTGCCAAGTGCCTGGCTGAAACCAACACACAGATGGTCATCAGCAGAGAGGAAGTGAGAGAACCTTATGCGGCTTTTTTTGTGTTTGGGACGTGGGGAGGGGACAGGGATGGAGAAGTGATGTCTCTATAAAATCAATGTGAGCCGCTCATTTAATTTAGGTGTTTTTTGACGTGATCTTTGTTTCTAACCTCTGGAATTCCCCCATTTACAAAGGTTCATAAACATGACATGTGATGATAAACTCAGTATGTGAATGAAAGACTGAAAATTCAAAGTTTAAATAGTATTTCAAGGGAGTTTTATATGCTTAACACCAGCATTAGTAAAATAAAACAGATGTTTATCTTAGGATGAAGACAGTACGGTCAGTGAAGGAGATAGTTGTTTATCTCAGGGAAAGAGAGAGGAAGAAGGGAAGAATAAGACATGTTGAAAGAGGAAAAGACATTTTTAGATGTTTCAATTTTTAGACAAAAAGGAGACCGAGTTATATATTTAAATTCTAAATTTAAGTGTTGTTCTGTGTGTGTTTTGACCTTCGCTCAGTCAGTGTATCCAAACCCACCTGAAAACGAATACATGCAAACAGTTTTCTGTTGTACCTGTGATAGGGGCCACTTGGCCCATCCCCCCCTCCCTCTCAGATGTTGGCAGGTATAAAATGAGTTTTTGGGGAGGGAAAGATAATGATTCCCCCCATAATCACCAGAGACCAGCTCTGGTTCTGGCAGGTGCTATCACAGTGACGACCCAGCAGTGCCTTCTCCCTCGAGATAAGGTCAGAGGAGGGATGATGGGAGAGAGGATGGTTGGAGGGAGGAGCAGAGAAGGAGAGAAAAACAGGGCAGAGGGGGGCAAAAACGTGAGTAACAGGAGAGCAGCTAGCCTCGCCTTATCTCCCCCCAGCGGCTGCCGCCACTGGCTTCCAGATGCGGCAGGCCAGAGCAGCCGTGTCAGAGAGATCCCTCTATCAGCTACACACAGGCGCCCCTCACCAAATACAAACCCAGTAGGATGACACACCAGGACTTCATTACTTCTTTAAAACTCCAATCATCATTCTGGAGAGAAACTAATTAATCTATAACTATGTTAGTGTAGCATTCATTTTTGTTTTCTATCTCTATTTTTAATTGCATCATAATAACACTGGTGTGATTTCCCAACATTGATGGAGCAAGTTACTCGTGATTATGAGTGTAAAATGTTTCCCACTGAATGTTGGTCGTGCAACTTTTAACCTTGTGCAACAAAAGTAGAGCATGTGAAAGTCAGAGGTTGGGACGGCTGGCGTCTGGTAGTGGGAAGCAACCATATGGCGGAGCATCTTACCCACATGTGAGACACCTGGCCACGGCTAACTGGATGAACTTTTCAACTGTGCAGAACATTTTAAACCAACACATACTGGTGTGTTGTGTAATGTTTAGGGGTTCTAGAAAATCCCACTTAAACAGGTTTAAAATTATGGAACATCTTGTACGTTTTTGTTTCAACTTGTTAAAAGAAAAAAAAAGTCTCTTTGTCCATCAAAGAGAAAACCAACAACAGTTGAGTGACCACACAGAGACAGGAGAAAAACAAAATGTTCACCAGCAGCTTCCTTCCATCAGAAAAAAAAAATAACACCAACACCAGACAAATAAGTCAGTCGAGGCTTGTTCACCTTCTTTTCTCTGTGGTGTTTTTAGAATACACACCTGTTTGGCACAGACAGCATCAGAGAAACCTACAGATCTTAACAGAACTCTATAAGTTAAACCGTCCCCATCTGTCACAGTCAAGCTCCACACAGATGCACACAGAGCGCCTCCCCTTTCTTATCCTTCTAACAGCAGCTTTGGCACTCATTCAAGAACTGTCAAAGCACACCTGCTAAATTAAGCTGAGCCTCATACACACACATTCAGAAAGCTTAAGAATACACACATTGAGTCTGCATGTGTTGGCCTGACACACACAACAAAACATGTATACAGACAGATGCTGATCTATGCAAACTTATACAGAGTGGATAGAGTCATTGTTTTTTTTTTACATAAATCTGTTTTTGTTTGTTTGGTTTGTATGGCTGCGTGCCAATTCTGTGGGAGTTTGTTGTTCATTTCTATCTTTTCTCTTCTTTACAATCGATTTTTGCCTTCAAATTTTAAACCTGTTGATCCCAACTTCTCTTGACCCCCGTCCCTCCCTTCCCTTGTGGCTTCTGACCTGTACAGCCGCTGAGCTGCTCTAAATAGGTGCTACTGTGAATTGGAGACAGATGGAAACGAAGGTTCCCTGCAGAGTGGTTCCCCTGCAGCTGTGCTGTGTACCCGGTGCCAGCGAGTGATGACAGCTCAGCAAGGGGGCAACCAGAGAAAGAGAAGACAGCACTATCTCTGTCTCACTCCTCCCCTCATAAACATACACTCGAAGGCTCAGCAAAGGTGCAAAGAGGAGGGGTGTTAGCTCCCATACAAGCCTCCAGGAATGTGAAAGCAGAGATTTAAGTGAGGAGACAAGCGATAGACAGCTACAATGCAACACATTTCCATTGCTTTAAGGCAACTGAACAAACAGAGACACCAGCACATGTCTCAAAGCTATTAGCCAACCGATCACCAAGTAATGACTGTCCATCCATCCGTCCGTCCGTCCATCCGTCCGTCCATCCATCCATCCGTCCGTCCGTCCGTCTGTCCGTCCGTCCGTCCGTCCGTCCGTCCCTCCGTCCGTCCATCCATCCATCCATCCATCCATCCATCCATCCATCCATCCATCCATCCATCCATCCATCTGCAAATTTATAACCAAATATACTTTATCTAATTATAAATATAACAGGGGTTATTAAAGATTCCCTAATGTTATATGCTGCAGCTGTGTGATGCAATAAAATCTTAGTTGTGTTATTCTTCCATATTTGCTGTGTAACTCTTGTTTTTTCATTAGTACCTTCAAAAGTGAGCAATAAAGTAAACTTTAAAGCTAATCTCAGTATTCCTTTTTACAGTAAATACCTCCATGTTATTCTCAGCTGGAAGAACAATGATAATTATTATTCGCTACTGACGTTGTAGCGGACTGAACCAACACGTGCACGGCTGTGAAACAGCATCGAATGGCACAAAGAAGATCCAAGTGTTTTGGTCAAGGTAGGTATGTGTGTGTGAAGACTAGAGAGAGCGAGGCCTTCAGAATTTACCTGCTGCTAATTAGCCTCGTCTAGCGGTTTGACATATTGTGTTCAGGGTCATGTATATTTCATGAGCAGAGGCTTCTCGTAAAGGTCATTGTAGAATTGTCAAATGAAGAGACATCTGCTTTATTCATCACGTGTAACTGTGTGAATTATCAGCACTTTGTGGCGAGTTTCAACTCTTTCTGGAGACAAAACAAAACACAACACACATACTGAACACAACAGTTGTTAGTAATTACATTTCACTAAAGATAATGAGTCATCTTTAAATGGTGTCATCATTAGAGCAGAACCAACCATCCAAACAACCATAAATATACTGATGCAGTCAGATTAATGTTGCATTAATGTGTTGAGTTCCTGCAAAACTGAATAAAACACAGAGAGAAAAAGGTGAGATCTGCAAGTTCTGTAGTCGTCCTGCTCATTAAAGCTGTATTTTACATAAAGGCAGGAGTCAAGGGAGAATTTTTTTGATCTACTTTGCATAAACCAATCCAATCAAACCCAGCTCGTGTGGAAAAAAATCAATTAGATTCTCTGTAATTGGACTGACAGTGCACTCCAAAGTAGAACAGTAATCAATAATAAAGATGAAAAATGAAGCCAAAGGCCGTCTCACGCCATTGATTTGTAGTGAGAGGATGAGAAGTCGAGATGTTGCCACATAGGAATATGAGACATTGAGCTCCGTAATGCTGCTGCTGCGGTCTCTGGACTGAGAAGGAGAGTCTGAACGTGAGAGTCAGCTGACAGAGCCAATTAAAGCTTACTGATCTGAAAACAGCCCTGCATCAAATAATATTTGCAAATACTTCAGTGTTTCGTTTCTTTTTTCTGAATCACAGTATGATATTGGAAACACATCTTCAGGCCACTCACATTAAATCTTTTGCTTTTAACGAGCTTATTTACAATTAATTCACACAAGAAATGACACTTTTTAATATTATGCAAACTATTTAATGTCAAGATATTTTTTCCTGAAGACTTTTCTTTATTCAACTTTTCCAGATATGATGGACGGAGTCGACAACAACTAATGAGGTGACACCAAAGCCAGGAACTCTTAAAATAAAAAATAAATGAAAAACTAGATAGAAGTCCATATAAGCAAGGAACTATGTTCCTTTTCTGATTCCTAGTTATTGTGAAGCTTTATTTTTGTGAGCTTGAAACTTTTTTAATTAAAAAAAAATAAACAAAGCTCTTTATTTTAATCCAATATTTTAAAACAAAAGTATTTTTAATTTTAAATACGTCACACTGGAGTTTTTTTCCGTCCCAATGAGAAACATCTGCACTTTGCCAAAAAACCCTTTTCTTAGCATCTCATCCTGCTTTTCCTGTCCTGCATCGCAGCTCATCCAACATCACATATTTCATATCCACTTTAACTCACAAAGGCAAACATTCTGTTCAGAAGCCATCAGGTCCATGTTTTACTCGTGTCTTCTGTCTCCATCCACACAGCTGTGTAACAGGATTTTAATGTTACTCATGTCCCTCACACCTTGGCTCCGAAAGCTGGCAGATGCGTACAAATCAGCAGACAGATGGACTGACCAGCCATCAAAAGACAGGCAGATGTTCGGATGGTTAAACTGTGAATTAAAAAAAAAAAAAAAAATCCCTCTTTACTTACGGAGAACAGGAAACATGAAAAAACAAACATATTTCAGAGGGTTTTACTCATTTTAATAACTCTTAGCTCTGTGATGAAGAGAAAGGCAGAAGAGTTTGTCTCAGTCTTAAACTTATGCGATTTCAAAATGAACAGAATTAAATACTACACCAGAAAAAAAACAGCCTCCAAAACTTTTTCAAAACTGCATGTGGGTTTTAGAGTAAAGTTTTCTGTTTTTTAAGTGTCTTAAAATTACTATTATTTGTGAGTCAGAACCTCCAAATTCTTCTAACCATGTGTGCATACTGCACAAAGACATGTTGCATGCTACCGTGATGCTTCTGTGTCCAGTTCTACATCATGCATTTCTTACTTTTACCCCAATCCGAATCATTTTACGTACCAGTTTTACATGGAAAAAACCTTTAAAAAAACTTGGGGTGCTATTTACACACTGGGCTACGAGATCACATAGTCCATTAGTGCTTAGACAGGAAAATTGTCGTAACCTAACGTCCTCATAACCTGCTCCTTCCACTTCTGTCTGTCCTCTCCTGCCTGTCAGCTTATCAGGGCTTTAGCAGACACTCTGATCAGGGTTACTCTGTACTGCCCACGTGTTTGTCTGCTTCTTATCCTACCTCATAGCATGGAGTGCCTCAAGCCTCTGAACATACCCTGCATGGAGGAGGGAGATAAAACAAAACCAAGAAGAAAAAAAAGAGAAAGAAAGATTGCCATAAAAATTGCAGTCAGCAGAGAGAGCTGTCATCACTGGAGGAATCTCTTCTGCTCTCCAAAGGGAAGTTTACTTTCGAGAAGAGGAGAGGAGACACAGACGAGATGTGTCTTTTCTGCTCTGAGTCATTCTTAAATGAACTCTAGAGTTTAAGAAGTTGTTCCTTTCTCTAATCATTCCTTGTATAATATATTTTCTAAAGTACGCACTACTATCTAGACATCTCTGCTCTGGGGATGAACTTCAGCATCTCCAGCATCCCTTGTTCTCTCAAGAGAGACCTTCACAGTCCGCCGGCAGCATTTTACAAATCTGTGAGGATGAACTGCAAAACCATGATGAAACGTTTTGACTCTGTGTGGAGGGTTTGTGATTGAAAAGTGGTTTTACTCTGAGCTCGTTTTCTACATCTCTGTAACACGTGAAATCTCCAAAGCTGCTTTAAATCCATTCACAAGTTTCCAAAATGTGTGATGTTCAGTTTATACATGTGAAAGTTTTACTGCTGTGGCACCACAACAGAACACATTTACATCCATGAATTAAAAATAAATACTATGATGTACAGAAGGTAAATTATAGAAAAATACTTAATCGGAAAAGTGGAACTGATTTGTTTTAAACTGCATTAAAAAGTATCACAGACAAGTCAAACTTATTATTTCCCTGGAACTAGTGATGCAGCGATACCACTTTTACTAAACCGATACGATACAGATACTTGGATCTGAGTACTTGCTGATACCAAGTACCAATGCCGATACTTCTACAACACAAAAAAATGCAACGAATTGGAAGACAGGTTTTATTTTCTTCTCTGCTTATTACAACAAATGATGGTGAACGATAAAAAAATAAAATATTAATAAAACTAAAATTTCAAGTAAAAATTAAACATTTTATGTGAAATTATTCCAAAGTTTCCACATTTTAAGGATCAGTTCTTGGTACCAGTTAACTAACCGATACTGATACGAGTACATTAGAGTGGTATCGGCCCCGATACTTGATACCAGTATCAGTGCATCCCAACCAGGAACTTTTAAAACTCAACTCGAACATAAAAAATAAATGTTTTAATATGTATTTTAACTCTTTATTGACTGATGTTGCACTTCTTCATTCAAACACTTTTTCAGAAGCAGTTTGTGTTTTTTTTTTTTGGTTTGTGGGATAAAACACAAATTTGCTGCACATGTAAACATCTGAAAATATCACTTTTAAATGTTATTTCTGTCCTCCACTAAAAGTCACCCAAGCATTCACAGAATTCATCAGATTGCTTAAAATTATTTGACATCATTGAAGTGAAGTTGTATATAACATTTTTCACCTGAGCTGCTTCCTAAAAGTGGCTTAAGTCAAGCCTGCCATTTAATTACACTCATTCAGGTGTAAACAGTGGCCTTTAAAACCCCAAATTATTTCTGCTTATACCCGCTAGCATCTCCTGTCAGCAACCAAACATGGTCTTCACTTTTCTTTAATAACCATCTAATCTACAACATCATGTTTATAAAGTAAAGATCGAAAAATACTATATTAGTACCAAAACAGTGTCAAAACAATTCTGTCTGAGAATTATTATTATTATTATTATTATTATTATTATTATTATTAGTGTATAAATAGAAAAAAAACAGGATGAAGCAGCATTTTTGCTCTAATCTGATACATTCTGCTGCAAAGACACATTCCGTCTGGACTGAATAAATGTCTCAGAAAGATAAACATTAAAAAGACTAAATTTTAATTGCTTAAAAAGAGTTTCACTTGTTTTGAGGTGAAGGATTCCACTTTTTGTTGTATTTCAAGAAATCATAATGTGTGTTGTATCTGTGTGAACCTATTCCCTGCAGTTCAGACTTTTTGGCAGGCTGCATGTCCAGAACTTCATGTCACAGTGAAGGTCAGAAGCAGAGGTAAGACAAAAAGGTATGCTGCAAAAAGAGAGCCAGTAAAAGAGGGTGATAGGCACAGCCATACAGACAAACAGAAAGAGGGAGAGATGAGAGACGGCAATGTGCCCTGTGGAGGAAGAGGAGGAGGCAGAGAGTAAATAGTCAGCGGCCTTAATAGGAATATCAAGCAAGTGAAAGGTAAACAGGCATCTCCAGGCAGATACAAAGGGAATGTGGCGGCTTTGAGAGCGCTGGAGTGCCGGCACGCCACTGTGGCACGGCGATAACGGCCCCAGGCCTGCCTGCATCCCAGAGATAAGGCCGAGCACTGGCATGTGTCGCCCCTGATCCCAATTTCACAGTCAATATTCATCCAGCTCGACAAACAAGCAACATTTAAGATAAAAAATAAATATAGAGTCCTTCTGCTATTACCTCCTGTTTATTAATCTGCACACAGCACCCACTGCCTTTTAAACAGTCGTAAACACCCAGCTCTCGCCACCGCATCCCCTCCCTCCACAGGATCCCCTCTTCCCTCCTTCCAGGCACTCCCCCCACCTCCCCACTCCTCCTCTTCTCTTCCTCTCCTCTCTTCCTCATCTTCCTCCTGTCTTCCTGCACATCTGGGGATTTGTGAGGCTTTACTTATTCTTTCGAGATTGCCGCCGGGGTGTGTGTCTCTGTGTGTCTTTGTGTTTTCATGTCAGCCTTGTTGGTTGAGTGCACCTGTGCATGCATGGGTATATATTGTTCACCGATGTAGTCCACATATGAATCTGGATGCATGTGCATGAACATCAGCTCTCTGCGATTGCTGCAAGAGGCATGTATGTGCATCTTTGAGTGCTTTCGCAGTTTTTCATGCAGTGACTTTTGTTATTGGACGTCAGCATGTGGAGTGAGACCTCAGTCATTAGTTTAGATCTAGTTGTGTAGATCTACTTTTGAATTTTTCATCCTTACATGATCCGTCCTTCAGTTAGCCCCAACATTTGAAAGGAAAAAGTCAGTCTAAGATGTCCATAATTTACATAAAATATAGTTTTACTATTTAAATTGAAAGTTTTTGTACAGTACTTTTACAATAGAAGAATATTCACGACAAATAAAGACATATAAATGTTTATGAACTAAGAGTTCAATCTAAATTCTGCAACTGGGACATGTGGACAGACTCTAATAATTTGAAAGTATCAAACCATGAGCACCTTCTTTTGCTGATTCTAGCACAGGTACCGCTCCTTCAATTAGCTTTATTAATTTTGTGGCACAAAGCAGTGAAAAGGCCACAGAGGGGAGAAATACAGCTGTACATGAGCTTCCATTGACACATGTAGAAGTTGTATCTGATACAGTAGTTTCCATTGTTAAAGCCATGGACATTACATTCAACCACTTCCATTATTTGCTGGCAGCTAGACTATAATCATTCTTACCAGTGCTCTTTATTGCTCCCTGACCGACAATCCTCAGCTCCCCCTATCATCCTCACCATTACACCTGACCTGCTTTATCACAGCTTACTCACTCATCCCCTCCTCCTCTCTCCATGGCCTTCTCCTGCCCTTTCTTTCTCTCCGCGGTACAGACCTGTCCATGCCTGGCCAGCTGGCCGTATCCCTTTAAATCTGGCCTGGGCCGAGCCGCTGTCTCCGGGAGATTACTGCACACTCTCCTAGGCTCCACAGATGGGATAGACAGGCTGCCAGCTGGCTCAGGGACACCCACTATTCCAACTGGAAACTGGCCAGCAGGCCTGGCTCTGTGTTCAACCCATTCACACTCCTCACTCACTGCTTTAGATTTTTCAGTGTCATTTACTCTCTCCTTCTGGTCATTCTCTCGACCCTTTTTTCTCAAAACAGTGATGCCAGTGGTCACATAGATTTTTCACAGTTCAGTCATTTTCTTGCCTCATAAATAATTTCCAAACGGTCCCATTTGATTTCATTATTCTTTTGGGAGCAAGAGTTACCCTTAACAAATTTCTATACACAAATACTTCTTTATACAGTAAAAAGTCCCATAAAAAGAAGTGTTCCTGCAGGCATGCACTTTCCTCTTTCTCTCCCTCTAAATGCCTCACACACGTGCACATACAGTACATTCACTCACTCTTTATCTCTACGGCCACAATTTTGGAGAGCAGTGAAAGGAGGGGACTGAGGCTTATTGAAAGGTGTCACATGTGCAGATGTGATAAGGGTGCCAGGTAGAGATAACCAAGTCCCCTTCATCACTATGTAACAACACACATACTGACTTAAAACAGAGCACACACACACACATATACAGTGTTCCAGGGTAGGTCAAGTTCATTATCCCCATGTGCAGAGACTCGATAAGGCCTGGATATCCTGAAATAGCTATGCTATTATTGAGCTAAGACCTTTAACTGCTAAATTATAAAAAGAAGAAGTCTTGGATAGAACAACATTAACTTTGTCTCTTTGTTTTATTAAAGAAATAAATCATGGAAAATGCAACTTCAGGCAAATGTTTCAAAGTTCAAACACCTTTTTGTTTTGATTTCTGTCAACTGGATATTTTACTGATACATTTCTGTTTAACAGTTCATTGAGTTCCATGTTGCATTAGGGCTTTAACTTACAGAAAACATGCAAAAACTTTTCTCCCCATCCTTCTGCTGTACCACCTGCTGAGCAGTGAGATGATTACAGTGTGAGATTGCTGTGCCAGATTACTGTGACCCCAAGGACCCCTCCAGATGGACACACTCACACACGTTCTTTACACACACAAAAACACCTGGCATCTCATTCGAAGAGTATTTTCTTGCAACCATAGATGACTGTGTTGACTTCATCCACATTACATACAGTGAGTTATTATCTGTACCCACTTGTTCCTGTTCAGGGTCGAGGGCACATACAGTACATACCTACAAATCTTTGAAAACACTGCATGAGCGTAAGTTAGATCAAGAGGCAGTGATTTGGTTGCAGTCGTTAATTTTCCCAAAAACGTTTCTGCAAAGTTAGCACCTATTGTTTAAATCAGCTGTTCACTGAGACTTTATGCACAAAACAGTGACAACATCTCAACCAATGGAGTCAGTGAGGTGAGATGGCGCCGCCTTCACTGACATGACAGAGCATCACTGTGAATCATGCGTGATGGACTGTCATCATGTCTCACATTCAGCTGTACATCTCTCTTTACCATACTGTGGACGTCACATAATATCAGTGAAACAGAGAAGTTAACTTGAGGCCCTGTCCCCGTTCCTTCTCTCTCGATATATCCACCTCTCCTCCGCCCCCTCTTTTTATTTCAGCCTCCCCTCCCCTCTTCTCCTGCCATGTTTGTAGGAGAGAGGGGCTTTGGAGGGTGGCACTCTGATGGCGTGAAGCCAGATGGCAGCCACAAGGCAGGCGACGTGGCGCAGCGCGACGAGGGGTGCACACGCACGCTCACCCCCCGTACACAATTACTCCCTCACACGTTCTCTCCTTAATGAACCTCCATGAAATATTCATCTCTTTCTCACACACAAGCACACACTTACACACGTCTCTCACAGGGCACATACACAGCTCCTGTCTGCAACAGAAGGCTCGCCGACTTCTTTCTATTTTATTATCATTTCTCTAGGCATTTTCCTTGGTTGTAAAGGAATACCAGGTGGTGTTCGACCCCTCAGACTATCAACTCCTCCTCCTCTTCCTCCTCCTTCCTTTTTCCTATTTCCTCTTGAACGCACCCTTTCCCTCATTCTATCGCTGTCTTCATTCTCATTGACTTTGTTTTGCAATATGTCTCTCCCTCCATCTCTTAAACTGTCTTACACTTCTCTTCATGTCTTTATGAGTGGAGTGTAAAACAGGTTTATACTTAAGAAAAGAAAGAAAAGCTACAGAGAAAACAGGAAAAACAAGTTTATTATAGTGTTTCTTGGAAAATATCAGTTTAAAGATAATTAAATATACAAATGTTATGGTC
>SSNP01000050.1:2180036-2213493 GCA_006937955.1 Pachypanchax playfairii
CATTGATTTTAGTAACTAGATTTATACCTAACCCAAACCCTTTTCCTAACCTTAACCATTACTGATCTATAACTAACCCTAAGACTAACTAAAACTCTATTCACACCATACCTATAAACCTAACCCCTAACCCTAAAAAGGGGAGTCCCCCTCATGGGGACCAGGCTTCGGTCCCCACAAGAACCCTCGGACCTCAGAAAGATAGTAAAAGTCAGGAAACGGGTCCCCAGGAGGTCAGAAATACAAACCCACACACACACACACACACACACACACACACACATTTGACATGGCAGAAAGTGCTCTGGGACCTGCATGCTTGGTGACTAAGGTTGGGCAGACAAAGTGACAGGGTGATATAGAGCTGAAAAGGGCAAAAGATTCGGGGAGAAAAATAAACAAACAAACAAAAAAAAAGCTTTACGTATTAGATCTCTGTCAGTTATTGAGAACTGTGTTATAGCTGCACCAAATAATAATTTTGTCTCCTTTTCCACTCTGCATTCACCAGTTTTCAAAGAAGTTCTTATGAATGGACAAAAAGATGTAAAACAACTTGTACACTCATTATCTGCTGATGCTGAAGCAGACATACTGTATTTAGGTGCTTTACATCTTTTTATCAATACTGATGCTAAACACTTCATTTTATTCTCTTAAGTGCAACAAAAATTTGTTCACAGGATTACATAAATTGATTCTCTTATCTATCTGTTACCATGGTGATGCAGTCAGAGCTTCACTTTCCCTAAACTCAGGCTTAACTTCCTCAAAGTTTTCACATAGCCAGTGTTCTGGAATACCCCTAGGCTGCACGGTGGTGCAGTTTGTAGCACTGTTACCTGTCAGTGAATAGGTCCTGGGTTCAAAACCAGGCCAGGACCTTTGTACATGTTCTCCCTATGCATGTGTGGGTTTTCTCTGGGAATTCCAGTTACCAAAAACATGCATAACATTAACTGGCAAATCTTAATTGTCCCTGTGTGGGCGGTTGTCTGTCTATATGAGGCCCTGTGATGGACTGGAAACCTGTCCAGGTGTAGCCCCGCCTCTCACACCATGTCTGCTGGAGACACCAGCTCCCTGTGACCCTGAACAAGAACAAGCAAGTACAGAAAATGATTGACTGACATATCTGGTCAAACGCTTGATAGTAATAGATTGGAAAAACGATTTTTACACTATTTTAATAACAATAATAAATATTAATGTAACAAAATTGAAAATATTCTTTTTCAAATACAGAGTACTCTCTCCTCGATTGTGAAGAGTTTCTTCTTCCTTCTCATTGAGTTTTGGAGGATGGCACAATCTACTTAAAAATAACACCAGGAAATAATATTTTTTTATTGTCTTCTTCTTTATATTATCAATATTCTGTTAAGACTAACCAAAAAACTAGTTAAATTCAAAAGGTATTCCACTGTTTTTAATCCTGTTACTCTTTAGATTACATTCAATAAGCTGTACTCTTTAATTATCTGATTTTTATTTGGCCAAAGATTTTACAAAGATTTTATTCAGGTATCATCAAATTTTGAAAGAAGAAGACGAGTTCAACAAGATACCAAAGTGTTAATTGGCGGAGTATTTTTTGTTTATATTTTGTGAACTTTTTCAGTGACAAATCAGATACATATTATAGGTTTTTATCTGAATGAACAGCATTAGAAATGAAAAAAAAAAGTGAATTAGTTTAAAAAACATCTGTGTGTGCAGTTTAATCTTTTATGCTAACACAATAATAAACATCAGATATGTGTGATATTTCATGTCTTCTTGAATTTTTAAAGGATCTTTGTTTTCTCAGTTGTTGTTATGTACATTTATTTTAATCACTGACTTTCTGATTGAGATCATAACGGGGAAACACAAAAGCCTAATTAAAGAAAAAGAAAGCACCATTGTTCTTGGATCTCTATTACTGTGAGAATAAGTGTGACTAATTTTGAGAGACAGGAAAAGCTTGAGTGTGTGTGTGTGTGTGTGTTTAAGACTGAGAGATGGAGTGTGAAAGCAGCAGGAGGTACTGAGAAGATGTTTAAGGACAATGTGATTGAGATGTAGCGAGACAAAGAGGGAGGGCTGAGTGGGCCACAGTCATTATCACAAGGCTTAACGCTTTCTTCTGCACACAAACCACCACCAGCATCGTGTTTTCTAACCATTTTAATCAATAAATCCTCAGTCTGACTGAAGAAGATTGAGTCTTCATGAAGAGACAGAACCTTTGGTGATGTAGACGACCTCCTTGTTCATCTAATGGGGGTCCTGCCTGTGCAGTATGACCTACTGCAAGAAAATTAACACACAAGCATTCTTGTTAAGATTAATTGAATAGTTTATATTAACTATACAGAAAAAAAAACTGAACACTGAAGGATCGTAATGAAAGAAGCTGTAAAAACAGTTTGAATAGTCAGTCTACACAAACCCAAATTGGGGAGGGGGTTGCAGATGTTCCCATCCTCATCAAAAGAAAAGCATGTCCTCCAGCATCACAGCCTCATATGCATATCAGCATCATGTGTCAATTATGTGATTACAAGTTTGGTAAAATTGTAAGAAACAAGATTCTAATTAAAAACCAGTATAATCTTAAAAAACAGGCATCACAGAAACATTTTACTCAAAGAAGACAAGTTGGGCCAATTGTGAGTCTGTTTGTTTATGTGTTTTTTATTGTTATTATTATTATTAGCACAAATCAAAACTTTGGAATGCATATCGTTATGTAAGTTTAAAATATTATCAGATATTTTAAAACCCATTTCTTCTTATTTCAATTTCTGAATTATGGAGAATAAATGCTTCCGGAGGTGATCTCATAAAAATGAGAACATTATTAATACACAAAATTTGTTTTGCTCGAGTTGTGCAAAGATGTTCTGAGTGTAATACATAATTAACTGTTTCAACATATTTTAGGTGTTTCCTCTTGAATGAAAACTATGATGTCATGGATTTTTACTAGATTTTTGTATTTCGGTCTTGATGGGGAGAAATGCCGTTTTTATGAAGCAGCTACAGGAAACACACAGTTTGCTTTGTGCATCTCGGCCTCTGCAATGTTTGTAAAAGCACAGCGGAGTTTGGTTTTGAACGGTTTAAAAGTAAATGTAAATTTTCTTTCATCCTTCTCTTTTGCGCTAGTTGTTCTACAGGAAGCATGTTTTAAGTTAATGGCTGGTTTGAGAGCTTTAAGAGGTTAGGGCTTCCCTCCCTCTGTCTGTCCTAAATGGCTGTGTAATTGTAGGGCTGCTGGTCTTTGACTCCCTGCTGTGTGGAGACGAGAGCTTGACTGCTTCAGTCCTGACCCCTTGATCCTGCCTCTTTTTCTTGTCTTTTCCACTCTCTCGCCCACTTTTTCTGTTTATTGCCTCATAATTTCTACCCCTTTCACTCCCCCATTTCCCCTTATGTCTTCTACACACAAACATAGTGAAACATACCCACTGACCGCATAAATACGTTTCTATCTGGGGTAAATAATCAGATGTTCAGCACAGCAGGGTGGCTCGACCCACGCAGGGCTGGAGCTGGTTGGGAAGGTTTATTAGCCCGCTGGAGTTTGAGGGCCTAGCAGGTGCCATTTTTAAAGCTTTAACAGTGACATGAGATAAAGAGATGGAGACACAAACGTCAGCCTGAAGTCTCTGCACGGGGGCTTTCATCAGCTGGTACAGATAACAAAAATAAAATGCTACTCTCTATGACATGGTAATCATTTTTAAACATTTTTTTCTTTATTGCATTTAAGTTTGATGTCAAAGTCAAATGACCAATATAACACCAAGCAGATTAAAACAGCATGATTTCATGTCAGCAAAATATAAGATACTTGCAAAAATCCCTTATTTCCTTCCATCTAACATCAAAACCTGGTGCACTTGCAACAGAAATATTGTTTTTCCCTGCAAAGTTCAGAGGGATTTAAAAGAAAACCCCCATCAAAATTCATGCGCGCAGCTTGGCTTCACAGCAGCTGTTGACATAATTACGGAGAGAAAAAAGTGTGAAATTAATTTCAAATTTAATGTAAATTATAGTGATTGGCAGAGTTGCACTAATCGCCATTCATGTACAAAAAGTGTTTTTAAAAAGAGCATGCCTCGAGCTCGTGTGAGAGAGCACAGGGAGCAGCTCCGATCAAAAGACCATCAGAAATCAGAAAAAAAGAATAATACAGACCAAATGTCAAATTAATGGACAACAACAGAATTGATTGGAGCATCTAGAAAAATCAGAAACTACATCGAGTAGAAGGTATTTATACATTTATGAACATACTCGCTCCTCTGCAGGATCACAACAAATGAGAACAAAAATAATGTTAATAAACTTAAAGTTTTTATATTCTATAAACATGTTATGAAGAACAAACTGGAGACATCATAATAATAAAAGAAAATCTGTATTAAAAAACATAAAATAAGAAGACATCAAACTATTAAACAGATTTGTTGCAGGTTAACATGGAGACAGTAATCAATTAGGGGCGTTTCTATCCAGCTGTGCCTGCATCAGTTTCTTTAATTAGTTTAAGGAGCCTTTTTGGGGTGAGATTTATTTCATTTTTGCTGCTTATTTTCTGTAGAGTGTGAAATATATTTAAATTATTCATTATCAAAATCAGTAGGCTTTACAGATAGATTTTAAAGAATATGTCTTGGTGCGTACTTTTAGCAACTTCTTGAAGAAGTTAAGTCACATGTTCAGAGAACTGCTCTGAGTTCTGAGAATGAAAAACGTTTTTGGTTGAGAATCGTTAAAGAACAAAGTCTCACAAAGGAGATAAAAATTCTGAGACAGTATTGACGGGACATTGTTTTGGACAGAAGCACATCCCACACTGTTACAGTCAGTATGTTTCCGTGCACATCTAAACCGGGCTTTTGGCAGAAAGATAGGGGGCGACATGAGACCCTTTGTGTAGTATTACAAAGTACCACCAAGTGAAGCAAACAGAGTTAAAAATGGACGACAACAACGCTGCAGCACATTTTCTATTATACGTCAGATGCACGCAGAGTCTTGTGGCGATAATATTATCAATATTAATTACTGCTTCCGTATCACATCATTTCCTGAAGGGGGCGGGGCTTAGCTCCAAAGAGCTCGTCTTCTCAAAATGTCAGTTTACATGCACAGTTAGAAGTTTGTGTTCTGAATGAGTTTTAAATCTTAAAAATATAATAATCAAAATTAGACAATCCAAAGCCTTGATCTTTCTGATAATCCTTGACAGGTTACACTGTGCAGCCACCACATGTGTGTGCATGCATTATGACAGTGCAGTGATGCATAAACAAAAACAACATGAAATCAAAAGCACAATAACTATTCAGGTAAGACACTTACTCACAGAGACTCCACAAAACCTTACGGAAATGATTCACAATGTTTGTTTGATGTGACAGTAAAATAAAAAAAAGATCATAATGAACATCTTTGAGATGTTTTTAAAACATCTGCAACCACATTTCATGCCGACATCTGCTCCAACTGCAGACAAACACCCACCAACTTTCAGATTTTGCCTTCTTGTGCAGGTTCGACTCATTGCACACATCAAACAACATCATCCTGTTTAGATGATAATAGCGGTTCTCACAACTGTTATAACAACTGTTGATCAGTTCCTGGTTGGAAACGTTGGGCAAAATTCTGCTGAAAGAGTCAGATATTAAGAACTTCCTGTTGTTGCTGCTTTAGGATTTAAGTAATTATAGTATACAGAACAAATAATCAGTTTTGACTAAATTAAAAAAAAATCATCTTTATCTACATTTTCTTCTTCAAATTAAACATTTTTGGTTTTTTCATTTAAAGTTTTATTTGCTGACATTTTTAAATAAAGAATAATGTTTGCAATGGGTCAGCAAGTCTTCAAGGCCAAATATTGTATTTTAATCTGTGTGCAGAGATTTTTTAAAACAAATTTAATCCGTTTACATTAATGATTCATCATGCATGTGTGGCAATATCAAGACTGAGCCTCGATCACAAGGTTCCCACATATTTTCCTTCAGTCACAAAGAGACTTTATGTAAACGTGTTGCTGCTGATTTATCTGTATGAACAAAACATTCTTAAAAGATTCAAATGAAATATAATAACTCTTCCAAAAGAGCAGACAGACTTTTATTAGAACATTTTTTTAAACAGACAATATAAAATGATACAAAACAGAAATCAAACACAAAAACTGAATCAGACCTCAAAACCAAAATATCTAACTGATAAATTCCTTGTAGAGGAAACTTAAAGTAGTCAGTGTCTTACCTGCAGTAGAAATCTGTCAGAGTGATTTCAAATAAGAAAATAATCTTTTTTTTTTAAATGAATTGAACCAATTAGCAGAAAAAGAAAGAACAAATTACATTCATATAAAACAACTCAAGTAACTTGTAACAATTCTGTCAGAGCTTTTGTTCCTTCCATCCATGTACTCTAAGTTTTAATTTGGGAAAAGACAAAGCGTCACTGAGAACAGTTTCTTGTGCTGATAAAGCCATGACACCAGCTGATAATATAACACCTGCAAGTAAATACAAAGACTTCTCCCAATAAGAGATAAGAAGTATATAAATAAAACATAGTAGTTTGTCTACTTGAATCAGACAGTACAAGTTAAATACTAAATCTCTAAAATGCAGAATACTTATAGACTTTGTTTATGTTCAGCCCACACAAGCTACATGGGAGATGAACTATAAGGAAATCAGCATGAAAATATGTTCGTCTTGCTAAAATGTTGCATCAATTTTTTTACATTGGAGAATCTTCAGAATAAAAACGAGTATTTAAATTAACACCCTTAATTATACTTTTGTACAGACATGAACATACAGAGATAAATTGTACTCTGGCATTCCGGATGCCTGTCAGTCAGCAAGTCACTGCAGCATCTGGAACATGCCCACCTCCATCCAAATTAAAACAAGGAGGGCAGAAAGATATTTTCAAATTCCGCAGATGTAAGTCATTTCATCTTGTGATTCAAATGAGTTTGGTGCTTTGTGTGAACAGATGTCCGTACCCCGCCTCCTTTATCAACATTAGCTGATTGGGTTTTAGCATGCAGCTTGCCATGCCTCTGCCTCACAGGTACTAACACACTAATCTGCCTCTGCACAGCTGTGCAGCACAGTGGAGGTGGAGAGGAGTGGAGGAGGGGAAAAAAGGCAGAAAAAGCTAGAGCAGAGAGAAAGGCTGACAGGAATGAGGAAAGAGATGGAGAGGAGAGATAGAGGAGGAAGGAGGCTGAGAGGGAGAGCCAGAGGGCTGCTTGAAAAGAGCCTTTTAGTGAGACAAAATGAGTAGATTGGAGAAAAAACAGATGTTAGTCTCAGAGAGAAAGAATGAAAAAAAGGAAAACAAATAGGATGCAAAAAGAAAAAAATGCATCAGTGAGATGGTCGTGGAAGATCTCATCCTTTCAGACAGGAACACACAGCTTGAAAAGTTTGCTTATTTCTGTGTGCTCGCTGAGGTCAGTGGCTTTCAGATAATCCTCAGCAGCTTCTTGGCCCATTCTAGCTCAAACAGAGAGCACCTGCTGCACAGCAAGGGTCACACTGAGGCGATGCTCTCTACTCTAACAGTGTGTGAGCGCGCAGGTGTGTGTTGCTTCATCAACATAATGTCGCTTTGTGTGTTCCCCTCTCAGCTATCTTAAACTCCACTCCACTCCTGTGAACTGAGATGTTAGATATCTGAGAGCGGACATCTGCGTGTCAGTGTGTGTGTGTGTGAGATGTCACGCTGTGGCAATAACCTCTAGTGCATTTGTTTACCAAGCCGTCGTGCCACAACAACGGGACTCTTTCTGTCCGCACACCTGTTCAGCCGCCCTGACATCAGCAGCACTCAGTGCACAAAGACCACCTCTGCACCCCGGAGGGAAGCAGCAAGAGAGGAGAGTGAATCAGGGCTTTGGGGAGAGAAAGTGCCTCCACTGATGAGAGAGGGATGCTGAGGCCTGGAATCAGATGGAGACAAGAGGAAGCAGGTTGGGTGATAACATAATGAAACATGGAAAGCTAAAAGTTTGTGGGATAAACCTTTGTGTCCAGAGGAAACGAAAAGCAGGATTTACATGGAACTTTGATGGCTGTTTGGTTAAAGTGGAATGGGGCGTGGTGACCATGAGGTGGTGTGGCTGGGTGCTGCATCTCCTGCATCACTCCCCTCCAACCCCATGAGCTGGTCGGGTGCACTCAGCTTGTGAGCCCATTAAAAAGCACCCATTACCCCGACATTTGCACGCATCGCATGCAAAACTAATTTACTTGTAAGAAATTAAAAGTTCATTTTAATTGAGCTCGCTCTGCAGTATGCAAATTAGGGGTTCATAATGTACATTGATGCGAAGCAGACAACACACTGAAAATGTACTTAACCCTTTCACAACAATATTGGGATTCCTGTATGAGCAAATAAAAAGCAAAACGAGGTACAACATGGATCTTGTAGCTCCATTCATTTGTTCAAGTAAAGTTCTGTATCATGGACTCTGATATGAATAAGTATGCATGTGCAGGTTTGTGCTTCTTGAAGGTATTTGACTAGTGTGTTAACAGTTCGTTACATCTGCACAGCAGTGAAGAGCCGCACGCAAGAAGTCTGAGCTGTAATAAAAGATTTTAATCAAGCGGCAAATGAAATAAAACTGAGCTTCAATACTTTGTTTCAAGGATGTTAACGTAACGTTTCAACCCTTCAACTCTGCGCTCTGACCTTTTTAGTTCCATCAACCCGGATGTCGATGTCTAATAAGTGTCAATAAAATGACAACCCAGGTTTCAGTGAAAGAAGACGGATGAAAGTGTGAATAAATCTGTTCAAATGTCAGAGTAAGTGTGATCATCTTTAGAGGGTGTCTATGGTATGCAAAGTGTATGTTTGCAATAATTCCTCAGATCAAAAGGCCTTTTTAAGAATTTTTCTTTTTACAACATCAAGGTTTAACCCAACCAGAGTGGATTAAACCTTTTATTACCTCCATCAAGGAGGGAATGTTTTCTCCAGGGTTTGTTTGTTAGTGAGATAACTCAAAAACCTATGGAGGGATTTTGATGAAATTTTCAGGAAAGGTCAGAAATGTCCCAAGAAATAAGTTATTAGATTTTGGAGGTGATCTGGATCACCATCTGGATCCAGGATTTTTTTTTAAAGCATTCTTCAGAGATGGGATTTTTATAACATATCTGCATGTAACTCCACAATAAATAGTCCAGGTGTTTGGTAAAATAAAAATCAGTTTAAATTTTGATGTTTTTGTATTGATTGTCAGCTAAAACGTTGCAAACGAAATATTCTGACTGTTTCATTTTGATGTTTCAGGACTGGAAAAGACCCTTTCCAAATATGACTTGAAATCATTTATTCAGCTTGCTTTTTATTTTATTTTTTTTACATAAACCACACTTTAACCACTAACTTTAATTTGTACAAAAAGTGTGAAGGTTTTTAAAAGCTGTATGATGCATGATAGACTGGTTAGGAGAAGTTCTGGATGGATTTGGTTATACACAGATGTTTAAAAGCCAGAAAGAAAAGTAACTGAAAACAAGCAACAAGAGAAGCACACTCAGCAGGATGCTAAACTTTTTCTATTCTCCCCAATACTCTCAAAAAGTCTGATATGGGCAAAATAAAGGCAACAAAATACAGAAAACAGACAAAATGATGTTTTTTTCAAGTGTGTTGAATCAGCAGTGACTCGGCACAGTTTCCCCGCAGGCTGCTGCGCTCACCCAGTGACGACAGGTGACTCTGGCACTGGCAGAGTTTAGACTGCTTGGCACACAGGGTCGGTTACAGAGCTGCATGGAAGGCGGGCGCGTCGTTAGCTGGCGCGTGCAGGCCCTTAATGAGCAAAGTGTTGATTTGGCGCTGATCCTAATAGGATCAAAGCTGTCATTTGGCTCCCCCGACGGCTGACAGGAGGCCAAGCCTGGCACGGCACCAAGAAGAAAAAGAGACAACGTCACTTTCACAGTCTTCATAAACCCAAAGTAAAACTCGTCTCCTTTACTGTATGCTTTGTCACTTTTTGAGTTTTATTCCTCACCTTCTGTCCCATCACTTCAAACAGACAATGGAACTGATGGAGCTGTAGTTCATTAAGTGAGGGTAAGTCAGGAGTTCGGCGTCGCCCCGACACACTTTCATAGCTGTTTGAATGTGCTGTCAGTTTATTATAAAAACCTCAAGGCCATTATTTCTGGCAAACTGAATCACCCACAGTGAGGGCAATAGGAGCGATGTTTATTGAATGTAGCTAGATGATATTGTAATGCACTAAGGGGTGTCTCAGCTGGCTTCAGCTCATTGAGAAGAATGATTTATTGTGCAGAAGTAAGTGGGGTTTATTTTGGCTTGGGAGTACTGCGTGCCCTGAGGGCTGGTGATGGATTCACTCACATGCATACATTGTCATTTGTAGATACACACAGTGAGCAGGCGGACTATGAAACAACTCAAAGGCAGATGTAGTCGGTTTACAATGTGATGTGAAAAAAAAAAATAAAAAAATACAGCGGAATTACAAATGCAGATATTATGAAGCGACGAAGGGCAAAAGGAGACAAAGAAAAAAATCCTCACATAAAAAAAAAATACTCCTCCCTCTGCTCCCAAATTAAAATGCAAATGTTTTTCTTTTTTTTCATCTTCTTTTTTGTTATCATTACTTGGCTCATCCTCTTCATCCCGCATGCCAGCCCCCACCCTTTTACCCTCAAACCCACCCCCAACCCCCCTCATCTCCTCCATCCTTTTGTCTCAAAATTAGTGAAGCAGAGTGCTCGGGCGGCTAATTATGTATTCAAATGAAAGAGGCTCGTTAATGTTGCACTGGGGAGAGGCAAGATGATTGGGAGAGGGTGATGGAATTGAAATGAGTGTTGGGGTGTCGTTGGCTCGCTCCCTCGCTCGGGTGGTGGCGGCTGCAGCGGTGGTGGAAGAGGCGGTGGTGCATCTGGAACCAGCCGAGCGCATCCCGGCAGATGTCACCTCCCGGGGGGTGATTGGAAGGCAGGGAGGGAGTGAGGAGAGAGAGTGTATGCTCAGGGAGCAAGGGGGTTGGGGTTGTAGGTAAGGAAGGCAATGGTTCAAGGGGGCATGGGGGTGTAGAAGGAGGTGTGATGTGGGGTAAGGAGAGGGGGGAGTATGGTCAGACAGGAGATGCACACTTTACAATGACAGGATGGGTGGGGAGTTTAGGGAGGGGAAGCGGGGCTTAAAGGGAAGAAGGGGTGTGTGGGTGTTTGTCTGTGTGTGTGTGTGTGTGGGGGGGGTGTTATGGCTTTGTTTCTGCAGAGGACACACAAAGAAGAGAAATGGGATGGTTAATTTAGCTCAACAGAAAGAGAGAAAAAACAGAAATGAGCTAATGAGCATGTTGTTGTTCTTGTTGTCACCTATACGTTGGCTCTGCTGTTTGACCTGCTGCGGCACGTCTGCGAGACGAAGGAAAACTCCAGTACTAATACCCCCAAATAGAATTCAGAGTAAACACCTGCACACAGACCAAATTAAAAGATAGATTTAACCAGGTTTGCAACTGGAAAAAATACAAAAAAGGTGTAAATAATGAAGCTTGGAGACAACTTCAGCGTGCTAAAACTGTTGTGCACAAACAAGTGCTATGTGTGTGTTTACTCTGGAGTTTCAGGTGTTTTGTGGTGTTGATATAAGTGAGATGTATAGCACGTTTGGTTCTGTTGGAGAGGAACATGTCCAGGCTGAAAGATGCAGAAACAGAGAGGAGGTAAGATGTTCGTACAGCTCAAACCAGCCATCTGCTCTCCGTGTCCTTCACATGTACCTTGTAACATTGGCCCATACAAACATGTACAAGAACACGTTCAACCTGCATGTTACACTCACACACACAGATATACACCCACTTTGCTCAGCTCTTATGCTGTATTTATGAGGGCTGTTCTCAGTACCCTGAGGCCTCTGGCCCTATGGCCTGCAGCTATCATTAGAGAGAGCCTGTACTCTCATTATTGATCCTCTGTCTGATAATCAAATGCATGTTCAGTCCCTAGGGGGCACCACTGGGACCGGTGGCCCCAACACGCCTCACACCTCAGTTAGAGAGTGTTCCATCAATGCCACATCGGTAAACACACACACACACAAAATAACCAATAAAAAACGTGATCGGAATTCTTACAACAGCAGACCTATCTATCTATCTATCTATCTATCTATCTATCTATCTATCTATCTATCTATCTATCTATCTATCTATCTATCTATCTATCTATCTATCTATCTATCTATCTATCTATCTATCTATCTATCTATCACTATGTTTCACTTTCTTTCTAATTCTTTCTCTTTCCTCCCATCCCCTCCCTCATTTCTTTTTTGTCAGTGAATTTCTGACGGAGATGCATGGTGTTTCTAATTTGGCATGCAGACATTAATTCCAGCACAGCTGCTCCTTCCTCCTCCTCCTCCTCCTCCTCCCTCCATCCTCTCCCCACCTCCCTCTGCCACCCTCAGCCCCACATCTCCTCCTCCCTCACTCTCTCCCTGAAGGCTTCTCTCTAATGTGCAGCTTCAGAGAGGCGCGGCAAATTAACACCATTTGTTCTGCGGAGCATGCCTTCTTCTCAACACTACAAGCATATCTTATGAGGTTTGTCTAAATGTGAGGAGGGAAGCCGAAAAAAGAAGAATCCACATAAATGTTACTGCATAGTTTTTATTGTTTGTTTGTTTTTTTCTTCCTTCTTCCAAATCAACAGAAGAAACAGGCACAAAACACATCACAAAGTGTTTTTTTTTTTTTACTTTTTACCCAAGAGATTGCAAACCTTGTTACTTTTTCATCTCTTCCCCATTGCGCCTTGAGTCATTTGCCTCTACTTGCCGCCACTAACAGAGATCAAAATGTATCAACTGTCTCTGTTACAACAGCAAACATCTTTTCTTCTGCAGAGAACTGTCAAGATTCTGCACCATTACAGTAATGCACATCACCGTCCCTCAGAACAAATAATGAAACCAAAACACCCCAACTAGGAAACTGTTTTTCCATAAAAAAAATAAAAAATAAAAATGTTAAAATGGTGGACCATATGTGTGGTTAGGGAGGAAAGGGAGAGCAGAGGTGGAGGGAGGAAGGTGTGAGGATGCGGAAGCATCTGGATTCTCCCAGACAGGTTGTTTTAGTATTCTAAGTCCAGGCTGACAGGAATATTGAATGCAGCAGACCTACCTTTGCATTTGCACACAAAGAAACAGCTACATGCACAGATGCACTCAACAAACACAACCCTCCAGACTCTTCCACCTGGCCCACTGCCCCCCCCGCCTGGACCCAGCAGGGCTCCCTCTCTGTGGGCACAGCTCCTTTTGAACCACAAGCTCAACCCTTCCTGCTCTCACTTCTTGTCCTTTCTCACTTTAAACCTATTTTTCTTATTTATTTGCTTATATTTTATCTCTGCTCTCTCCAGTCTCACTCTACATTTCTCTCTCTCCTCCTCCTTCTCCTTCTTGCCTCCAAGATAACAGCATTATTAACTGCCCTAGTTGACCTATACTCCTGATAAACTCATCGTGCTGAGGGTCCCTGCTTTTCTCTCCCTGCTGCTGAATGAGGATTATTCTCCTCTGGACTAGAGGAAACAGTAAACACTGTGTGATCTGAAGCAAGTCTACATGTAAAGAGATGCTGGATACTGATACACACACTCATGTAAACAGAGGAAATAAAAAGGATAGAGAGGACCACTCTGTATACGATTCATGGTGAAATGTTCAAAATGAAATGTTTAGAGAAGGTAATAATTGTAGAATTACATTAGCTACTAATTAGCTGATTATATGAAAGCAGTTTGATTAGCTGGAGTGGAAATAGTGCGGATGTGGGCCAGAGAGTAGTCAGCTGTGCCTCAGCTGCAGCGAGAGAGCTGAATAACCTCTTTACTACAGGTGCATGCTGGGAGACTGAGAGTAGGATCAGTCTCTAAAGATGAACAATACTGAGAGAGTATCCGTCTCTGAAGCCATGTTATTTTTTTGTGAGAGTTCATTCCTTTAAAGACAAACCTTTTTTAGAAGAGGAGAAGGAAGGTTGAAACTGAATCAGCAAAAAATTTCTAAAAGAAGAGTTGAAGGAACAGAGAGAGAGAGAGACAGGAGGTATTTTCTTGAGGGCAAACTTAAAAAAAAAAAAAAGTAGCAAAAGAGAGAGAAAAAAGGAAAGGAGAGCGTAAGAGAGGAGGGATGAAGTGTTGCTGCACTTGGAAAGCTGCCGCCACATCTGCTCGTCCATGATGTCTGCGCCGCAGCCGTCAGCTGTCATTTTGGACCGCAGTCAAGTGGAGCAGAGGTACCGCCTGGCATCCTGCCTTCCTGCTTCTTCTCTGCTAAGAAAGATGGATTGTCTTTTTGCAATTTTCAAAATTTGTCTGTTTTTCTTTTTCTCTCCTCTCACATTCTGCTCTTGACCTTGCCTTTCACTATAACCTATATATGTATATATATTATCTGGGGGGGGGTTAGCATAATAAATTCAGTTTGTCACAACATTTATCCTTGTATGATAATTTGAAACACCATAATTTGATGCAGATTATCAGTGTTATTTGGTCGCAGCATATTTATAAATAATCTCTCATCAACCTCTATCCAAACGTCCACCGATCTATCATGGAAAACATGCCATTAACAGCCCAACAGGATACATTACTGTAGAGCATTTAGTCAAATTATCACCATCAAACAAAGAATTTAAGTGTTCCATTGCATTAGGCGGGGTTGTAAATAATGGCTTTGTATTTAAGCACCGCCATTAGGATTCACTGACAAACATCAGTTATTCAACACTCTCATCCCCCCCCCACCCATCTGCCAAATAAAATTGAGAAGAGCGAGTGAAAGAGTGCAAGTGAAGGAGAGTGGAGGAGAGTAAAAGAAAGGCAGAATGGAGTTGCAAAAAAAAAAAGAAATCTAAATTTATACAAAAATACGGAGGAGGGCACATTTATGCATCCTTGGCAATAATGAGACTGAAAATAAAACACACTATAAAGATATCTGGTAAGGTGAGAAGATGCAGTGGTACAAGGAACTGTTGTTGTGCATTAGACAGCCAGGCATCAGGGTGATGAAATAAATAAATAAATAAACTGTCTCTCGTCTGTGCGGTGCTTTGCTGTGCTGTGGTGCCTGGTTGCCCATGAATATTCCATGAGGCAGAGAGTGGGGAAGTGTGCTGCCTGGAACATCTGGTCTGGTCCGCAGGGACCCTCGTGGCGAGAAAGCCGCAACTTCAGGAGGAAAGCAAAGGAAGGAGGGCTAAAATGCCAATAAAATGAAGAGAGAGAGAAAAAAAAAAAAACAGCAGCAATCAGCAAGCCTGCGCATCATATGGTTGATTTGTTTTGCTAATTTGATTTTAAGACCAGCAGCCCCAGCTAGTACAAAAACAAACCGAATGAATGAATTCAGTGCAGAAAATAAACGACATCATCAAGTTCTTTTTGTCTTTAGTTTTAGTTTTCTGTGGGATCAAATCTGCATTTCACACTACATTTTTTTATAAAATACATATTTGCATACCGACAGTATAAAATTGGAAAGACATTATATGTAACAATTGCAGAAGAGTTGTTTAATTCTGCACAGCTCTCCCGTGAAGCGCTCTTAGTGTGATGCATATGATGCTGGTACTTTCTAGACTGTTTACCTTCTTATCATTTTTAGATATATGTGATAGATAAGTTATGATTTTCAACATTTCAAGCTGTAATTCTTTAGTGTTTTAGGTGAAGATCATGTTTCATTGTAACACACGTGGCTGAATTCAGAAAAAAGCAGCACAATGACCGAGGCCTTGTGGTTAAAACAGTTTATAATGCATGATGTGCTGTCAGCAAAAAGATCAATAATTCTGAGAAAAGAAAATGGGAGGATGAGCCAAAAATATCTAATTTATTCAGTCAGTTTCTAAAGGTAAAATTCAAAACATGTTCCCATATTTATTTACACGTGACGGCAAATTATGTGACTGTACTGTTCATGATTATCCAAAAACTGATGTTTATCCAGAAGTGTTTATTCTTAAAGGTTGTTGAAGTAAAGTTTTCTTCCAAATCAACCTGGTGGTTTGGGATGCAACATCAAATAGGTCATTTTTAAATTGTATAATATGACTTCATCTGATTGACTCATTTGGGTGCATTAAAGTCCAGAAGGTTTGTCAACAACAACAGACAGTTCTCATTTACAGCCAATCAGTGCAAAGCCCAGTAAGTGCATGAAAATAACTTGTTTTTTTCAATATTTGACCTTCATGAATTTGTAATATTTAAAAACTAAACCGACGATGTTCTCCATGAATACACTCTGAACCAAATTCCCAGCTTCTAAGTGAACGAGTTCTAATTCAATTATCAATTTTTGACATGATAAATGATGAAAAAATGTATTACATTTTGGTAGGAAAAGCCAGAATTTACTCCGAGGGTCACACACAAAACAAATACTACAAACAAAGATTTCAAATCACACAAATTATTATGTTTTTAATACAGCATGTCAGTTGTTTTGGGGCATCTCTGAAAAAAATGCAGCAATTTGTGATTAATTTCAATGAAAATAAACAAAATTTATTTACATCTTCATGCAACAAAGAGAAGACTGTCGACTTGCAACCAGACCGAGACACACAGTTTACCCACAAGCTGTAGATGTGATGAAAAAGAAGATTATTGTTTTCTGCTGTACTTTCACTCCTCTTTATTCAAAGAGAATAGAGTGGATCATGAATAATTCCTAACTTTCTGAGTGAAAAGAGAATGTTCTGAGTCATATAATGAAGTTCCTTATACTGAAACACCTCAAGGTTTTCTGCTTTAGAAAGCACCTGACATTCCTATTTAGGAACAAGAATACCAGCCTTTTTTTTCTGTCAGTACATGTACATGCGAGGTCAACGATGAAACCTTGCTCGGAATGTATTTGCATGAAAAATGACTTTCTTAGAATCAAAACAGGCTGAAATTAATTTGTAATTGTGATTCCACCTGTGGCTTTGAATGAAAGTTAAATCTGTTTGTTTTCAGGTCTTGTAAATCTGTCAGTTTATTTGTTTTGTTCTGTCAATCACATTTTAGTTTAGTGATTTGAAGAAGGTCACGTTCCCATACATTAGATGAAGGGTATCCTTTTCTGGTTCTTCCATGTTTGTCATCATTTATTGTGTGTTTGATTTTTTATCTGGACTGTTTATGAGGTTTGCTATTTGTAACAAAAATAATTAATTATTTTCACTTTAAAATGTTCATTTTGATGTCAGGAAACCTGCAACAAGCAGAACAATCATTATAAACTAATTGATAAGTAACTAAATAAAGTAAAACAAACTTTTTAAAAACTGAGTTACCATGAACACATAAAAACTTCAGCACATAGTTACAATCAAATTATTCTGTATATATTTAGCGTGTGTATCATGAGGTACAGTGAGGTCAAACACTTGAGTGTGTGTCCTTTTTTTTAAATTATTTATTTTTTAGAGTTAGTCTAAAGAAGCAGCTGGTGCTTGGAGCTGGGAGGACCAGAGAATCAGGGTCAGGGTATCCTGTCCTGGATACAGGATCATGGAGATCCTCTTATTAGGCAGAACCAGCACTGTTATGATTGGCCCTCCACGCAAAGCACCTGAGCACTGCTCATCAGCTGGCTGTCTTCCAACAATAACGCTGCTGCTGCTTCTATTTTCTCTCTCTGAAGACTTCATTACTACAGCAGCTGTTCAACACTTGCGAGCTTGTTTATTGCAGGTAGGCCACATGAAAATTAAACAATCAATAGAGCTCAATAATTATAGTAAATATCACATTATTTTTGGTTTTGTTTGTTTAGCTACTCAACACAAACCTGTACATTTTTTTATATCCAGAAAAGTTGCAATGTTGTGTTTGCACATAACACGCAAAGCAACATAGATCAATATTATATTATAATTTTTGGGCATGTTGTAACAAGCAGTCTGAAACGTGCACGATAGGATACTTTTGTTTTTTAAATCGAGTAAAAATATGCCAATGATAACAGGATTGACAGGATTATGAGGGATTTTAGAACCAAAAAGGTGATTCTGGGAGAACTATTAGACCAAACTAGCAACATTTAGTCACATTGTTATCTGATGTTTTGAAAAAAAAAATCAACAAACTAAACAAGTAGATTAAAAAAGAAAGAAAAAAGTCCCAAGTAATAATGAATATTTCAAACAGATTAACGGTATTTAAAAACAGTGTCTATCGAAAGCAATCGCAAAGCTCATATTCACATCCATCCAAAGGTTTTATTTTTGACATTTTGCAAAATAAAAATAAATAAATAAAACATATTAGCAAAAAAGCCGCTGTAGCCAGAAAAAGTTCAAACAGTTTTTTGCTAAATCGCTCATGGGTTTTTAATTTTAGGAGCCTCTTTACTCTTGAATGACTCAAGTCATTGAGTGGCTTCACCAGATTAGAAGAAACGTTTTTTCCTAAATGTTACAAGCAAAGAAATCAGTTCAAATCCATCACATTCATGTTAAAATGTTTTTCTTCGTGACCTAATAAACCTAATTTTAATCTGTGTCCGTGGTTTTATTTTGCTGCACCCCCTTCAGTTAACTTAGAGATGGTGCCTTCAGTGACAAATAAAATGTCTGATCTCGCATCACCAAGAAAGGCATTTTTTAATGGAAATTCATTTCTGGGATATAAAATATTAAACAAATCCTCGATTTGTTTCTTTTTTTAAGTTAAAGGAACTTTACAGCAGCTGTAAAATACATGTATTGGACTTTTTTCTTGCTTCTTCATGTTTCACTTTTCATTTAAGGATCTTCGTCAGATCAAAATAAAAAATAGATTGTCCAGCCTTGAACTGACTGGATCACCCTCTTCTCTTCCTGGTGCAGATTGTTGGTTTTAGAAGGTTTAAAACTCAGTAATTATAATAAATCCTCTATTTAAAGGTGGTTTGTTTGGAACTGATGGCTTCGTTTACTCCTCTTTTGCGCTCATCAATCTTCTCCGTCCAAAATGTGAACTTTGCTGTCATCAAAAGAGCGTCCTTTAACCCTTTAGCTGTAGATGAACCTTGTCTAAGTAGTGATTTTTTTGGTTGCTCCCAAGTTCTGAAAATGGTTCATTCCACTGAACTGTCTAAATCAGATTCTGTTTGGATGTTTTCTCTTTGCATGTGATTGTTTTGAGGGTATATTTACATTAAAATAGGCATCTTCCCATTTAATATTTTCTAAAAACTGTTTTCAAGAGTTACAGATTTTTTTTATACATGTACACATACGCTGTGCAGCACCTGACGGGAGTGGAGGAATCTTTCGGTCCAGTATGTACTGATGGATTTTCTGTTTATCCATAAAGTCTGTGGTGAGAAACCACATGAGTCGACCTCATCCATCACACACACACACATTCACCTCACCATGACTTCCACCCACACATTTCCTCCTCCACCTGAGACCACCACTACCAGAAAAAAGCATATATGTCCCTGACCCTTCCTCCACAACATACATGACCTTTCCATCTTCACCTCTCCCCTTTTTACTCCCACACACAGCAGGGCAGGGAGAATTGTTCAGCTTAATGCTTCACCTTTACTTCCAAAAGTGTGTACAGTTGAAAGTCTGTGACTCCAAGCAGTTTACAGCTGTCTTAAATATCACAACATGCTTAAAAAAATCAGAATTGTGAAAGAGGAAATAAATTTAAAATATTTGTACTAGGAAATCTTATTCTTACTGGTCAAAAAGGCGGAAATGTATTACGTCACTCTTTCTGGCCAATCGAATGATTTCAACAGTCGTGTTTCCAGTTTAATGATTTAATTTTGACAAGTAAATAAATACTTTAAATTAATCCAAGTGTGTGTATCAATGAACAAAACACATAATACAATATTGTTCTTGTGCTATAAATTTAATTTCATGAGAGCACAAATATTTTTTACAGAGCCAGTTTTACCATCCAAAAGATGGTCAGCACACTGAAACCAGTGTGGAAGAGCTAAAACTGTGATGTCTTAAACAACCACTTAAAACTTGTTTGTGTAGATTCTCATTCATCCCAGACACAACAGTCCCATGAGTTTATAAGTCCAGTTCCCTTTCTTTAAAACTCTTATAGAAACTAAACTGCCTCCAGTATTAAAAGTGAAATGCTCTGTACTTTGTATAAATTGCAAAAGCAAGAAAAGGACTGATTTCACCATCAGGTCAAATCCAAAGTCTGTAAATTAAAAGTCTTGAAAGAAAACCATCACCTCAGGAACTTGAGCTTCATCGCACGATCCAAAAACATTCCTGTTTGGTGTTTGACTGAAGTGTGTTTGCACGGTTGTCTGTGTTGGACTGTTTGTATCTGCCCAACTGGTTTTTGGTCTGGCAATTTGACATAAGAAATTCCAAAACAAACTGTAACTTAGAATGTGGAATTTGTGGTTGAGTCACTGAAACACCAAAACTTCTCATATTTTCATATTGGAGGATCATTTTCAGTCTCTTTTCTCACATTATGGACCATTTTATGATACATTTTAACAATTACAAAGTTTCTTGTTTTCTTCAAGTTACTATAAAAAGTGGCTTTCTGTTATTAATAAGCTCTTTTCTGTAACTTGGATATAGCTCAACGGTATGTTCTGTTTTCTTACTAAACAAACAGTGTTACGTTTCTATGCAATTTTATGTGAAATTGCATTTTCTATCATATGTTAGATGCACAGAGACATTCTCTGTACTGTGCAGCATAGTGCATCATACTTCCTCTCTCACATCAGCAGTTTAGATGGGATGTTGGTCTGTTTTCACAGCAGACGCAAGGAGTAAATTAAAAGCAGTGGCTGACAGCGAACCATATGGTACCACTCTCTGCAAGAGAAAAAACACAGCAAAGATTAATTGTTAATAGCTGGCACTTCCACCACCTCCAACAGGGATATTAGTGTGTGTATTTGTGTGTGAAGGTGTCTGTGTAAATGCATGAAGTACATGTGTGTATGCGTCCTGATTGCAAACAGCATGCTTATACTGAAAGGCCCAGGAGGGGGACCTGTCAGGCAAGATGGTTTGTATTGTCTGCAGCATCAACATGCCTACATTTTTAAACCTGCCATCTTGTAAGAGATGCTGAAGACTTAAACAAGCAACACATTACTCATGAATGAGAGCTTACATAGCAATGTTAAATGAGGGTTTCTTTGACTGTGCTGCGAGTTTATGACTGCATGCAGAAAACAAAGCAAATCCTGATGCTTTGACTAAAGGTTGCTTCTGCAGGAGGGAAAGAATCACATGAATAAAACAACCGAGCAGTTTAAAACTCTCTTCGTGTTATTATAAGGAGATAATCAGAAATCTATTGTGTATGCTCTTCCTTTTGTTCAGTCAAATGGTCAGTGACCTCTCCAGCGCAGCGCTGGCTGGAAGAAAAAAAAAAACCCTAATGTCAGACGGGTGAGGCACCCCGCAGGGTTGAAAGGGGCTGGTAGGGGGAAGTGAGGGAGGAGAGGTTGTCTTTGATTGAATCGGCTGATCAAGAGAAAAGTAGAGAAAGAACAAGAGCGAGCAAGAGGAAAAGGGGAGAAAGACCACTCAGGGGAAATCAGCTCTCTCCACTCATAAACAAATTCATCATCAGCTCTGACAAACCACACGCCGCATAACGATGAGCCTAAGTGCACAGAACTGAGGGTGGGGGGGGGAAACAGCAGGAAAAACAGGAAGTGTTTTTTTTTTAAAAACTAAGCAGTGATAACCACTGTACATCTATAATTAATTTTCCAGTAAGCCTGATGCCTAAATTATAATAATAATAATTATTATTATCATATCATCTCTGGAATGTGATGCAAACCTTACGGCCACTGTCTTCAGGAGATGCAACTTTTGTTCCTTTTTTTATCTTGTTCTTAAATTAGTGTCAGTGTCAAAGATTTTAGATTGGTGTAATGGTGGATTAGGAGTCATGCAGACATATATAGCTGTGACATATAGTGATAAGTGATGGCAGTATGAGTGTGGTGCAGCAGAGGGGAGGACATAGACCCATGAGATGGGAGAGCAGAGGGGGTGCCAGAGACTGGACTGACAGCCCATAATTACGGCTCATTTTCAGTCATTAAGCAATGGAGTGTGAGCAGCTCAGACTAAGGAAAGAGCCCTGATTAATAATGACCCCCCCCCCCCCACTTACACACACATGTACACACACTCACACACATACATATAGGCAGTTAACCCAAAATTATTGATAAATTTAGGGTTATTATGATTTTTATCTACCTGTTTTTGTGAGCTGGAAAGAAGATAAACAAGTAGAAAGTTCCATTAAAACATTTTGAACAATTTTAGGCATGGAATATATTTGAGGTTTAATAATTTTCTGCTATCCTTCTGATGTTTAGATTGCATGACAGAATCTGAGTGGAATTCTGCTCTGTAAAACGTTGGTTTTGGCTTTGTGAGATAGATAATACATTTACACATAATTTCAGGAGAAATAAACTGTGTAATAACATTCTGAATAAAAAATAAATGTTTTTTTCCTTTCCACCATGGCGCTTTCCAACCAGAGAAGGACTCAAAGACGCGTTCAAAAGTAAAAAAGTAAAAAATTAAAAGAATAAAATAACATTTTGGCAAAATTTTGTCACAGTTTAGCTTTGATTATGATTTAAAATCCTTAAAAACATGGAGGAGTTGTAAAAAAAAGTCCACAAATCAAAGTTTCAGAGAAACGTGGAATCAAAAACATCAAAATGAAACATGCAGGAAACGTGCAGGTATGATCTGACTGCTGTTTCCACATAAAATCTCTAATATTGTTTACTGAAAAGATTCTAAATTTTGTTTTTATCAAAAAAATGTAAGTAAGAACATTTTAAAATATCACAAAATTCTTATAAAACATTCTAAATGAATAAACATGTGGCACTGGTTTGAATCATTTCTGTCTTAGCTCAACAAAAACTAAACTACAAGGAGTTTTCACCCATATTACTAATTAAAAACGAACTTTTCAAAGATTTTTTTTTAATTTTTCAAAGAATTATTCTTTAGCTTTAATGAGTGAAACCATTTTGTTTTTGCAGAAAAATATTTTGTCTCACTGATGAGACGACAGAAACTTCAGACAAACACTAGAGAAATGGTGTTTTCTTGTGGTGCTGACTTGGGGAACTGTCCAGCAAACTGGTGGTTCTGAATCTAAAATAAGAGCTGTCTCCTTTACTCCCCCTCAACAGCCTCTTTTCTTCTTGTCCCACATCTCCTGTCTTCCAGCAGTCTTTCCTCTGCTCTGACTGGCTGTCAGAAGGCCCCACCGTCTCTTTTGAACTCCTACACCAGTACCCTGCAACGATCAAACTTTGAGCTGATCCCTGCCATGAAATATTTACCACACAGAAGGGACACATTCAGTCAGTGTCGGTCGGTATAAAGGTGCAACATGAAAGACAGAGAGAATATGAAAAAAAAAAAAAAAAAAAAAAAAAAAAAAAAAAAAAAAAAAAAAAAAAAAAAAGAGAGAAGCAGTTTGAAGCTGAAACCATGAATTTGAAAAGAACCGTGACTACTCTGTTTGCATT
Organism: Pachypanchax playfairii; assembly: GCA_006937955.1. Lineage (NCBI taxonomy): Eukaryota > Metazoa > Chordata > Actinopteri > Cyprinodontiformes > Aplocheilidae > Pachypanchax > Pachypanchax playfairii. Next base: position 2,203,689 of record SSNP01000050.1, read on the forward strand.
TAATGATGTAATATTCTGACAAAGAATAAATAATTCACCTGCTCCAAAAAAAAAAATGAAGGAAAATATGAGGAAGACAAATTTAGATGTAACGGCAAAGTGTTTTCACATGCAAACAAAATTCTCTCTTTCAATTCAAATCGTCTTCACACTTTGCAAAGCCTTAGGATCTGTCCAAAAAATGCAGAGATGGAGCTGTGAGCTTCTGCTGCTGCTGACATGTGGATGGGGATATCAGATCTGAATTTTAATACTTGGATAGAAACTTTATATTTCAAAGAGTCAACTCAGATCAAAAAACAGGGAGCAATCACAAAAGAAGCCTGTGCTGCTGCAGAACAATGCAGGGCATTGCAGCATTAATAGCATTCATTGCCACCTCATCAGTGTTATTTGCAGGTGTCACCCCTCCCTTCACAAACACACACACGCACATGCACACGCACACATGTACAGTACACGCACCAGCAGCACCAGCAGAGAAAAGGATGGAATAGAGTCGACTGGTCCCAGCTGGTCCTTACTAGCACATTCCACTGCACCCTAATGACAGAGGGCCCCCCAGCCTCTGTGACCCTGGCCCTAACACCCCTTCATGGGCCCCTAGGGATCCCGTAGGGCCAGGAGTGGGTAAGGAAGAGGAAGGATGGGGGAGGAAAATGGGGGGGAGGAGTGACACAGATGAGGGAGGACACTCCAGGTGGTGGGACAGCTCTGAGGGAATTGGAAGTCATGAATATATTAAGTGACAGGAGGGGGAGTAATGAATTCAAATTAAATTATATGTGCCAAGCACCATCCGAACACGAGTGAACACGCCGGCGATATTTCAATGGGGCAGACATAATTATACCTTTCAGGAGATTTGATAAAAAGGAAATATGTGTAAGACAATCAAAGATGCCAAACACAGCTGCCAAGCTTGTGCTAGACTTTCAGAAAGTCAGATACTATAAAGAAAGGAAAAGTTTTATAGTGAATTGATTGATTCAGGTTCATTTTCTCAGATTTAATGCTTTATTCATTTATTTTCTGTCATGATCAACAACAGGCCAATCGTTCTAAATACTTTGTGTGGTTGCTACATGGTTTCATTAATAACTCTGCAGTAACAGACCATGTTACCACTGAATTCCAGCCCAGTGTACGTGTTAGCTAGGAAAACTTACATATAACATGAACACATAACAGGACAGCCTGTATGTCTTAAAAGCTTATAGTATATCACAGCTCTGCTGTTTTACAGTTGTTTGAGGAGACTTTATTAAACTCGTACTCACTTTAGTTCATTGTTGTAAATGGAAAAAGGTTGAAAACTTTTAACTACTTGGCTGATATAAATTTAAAAAACTGCCATACAAAGTCAAACTTGAATGAAACAAACTAAAAGTTTTTAAAGATAAAATTCATAATAAATATTTTTAAGCATATAGAAATTCATGGTCATCAAATCTAAAAAGGCAAATAAATTACAGAAATACGACATATGATATGTGTAAAACAGCAGCGGTCTTATAAAAAGTGTCATCGTGTGAAATCAGGAAAAATCCCGACTGTCATTAACTTGCAATAGAAACTGTAAGACTGAGTATAAATGTTGTAAATCTCTCACGCTGGTCCCTGATCCTTGTGTCTGAGCATGCTTCACTCACGATGGACAATGACGGGCCCTTGTCTTGGCTGAAGATGTTGATCATGGTTAAAGTCAAGGATTTTGTCCCCATGGCTTTGATAAAAGCACTGACCCCCCCACACACACACAAGTAAGGAGGTGAGAGGGACTCCAGCTGTCTCTGGGGCTGAAACTGACTGAGGCAAAGGCGTGACCTCCCCCCCGTTGTTCCCCTCCTCCATCTGATTTGTCCCTCAGATTGTCTTTAGTTTGCCAGGGGTGAAACTGTCAGCCCCAAATCCCCTCTGCTGTGGTGTGGAGCCAGCTGACCAGAGGGCAAACAGTGCTGGAGGATGATTGGTCCACTACAACAATCAGGACAAGCAGACCCTGAAAATGTCCATCACTGTAAAAGACAAGTGGACAGACTCTTGGGGGGAGCTAAAGGACAAAAATAGAGGGTAAAAGGAGGAAATGTATAAGATGTAAAGAAGAGTTGGTTTGAAGGAGAAGAAGAAGGGAAGTGAGGTCTGTCTTCTAAAATGCCGAAGGCAAAACTGAGCTATAGAGGATGAAAGCTCCCCTGTCTATTGTTCAGCTGATCCTTTAAACAAAACCCCAATCCTTGTGATCTGCTGAGTATTAGCAAGTCCATACGGGTCTCACTGCTTAACGACGGGACAAACGAGACAAAATAAACTGTCAAAAGAGAGAAAACCCTCCTCTTCCAGGGTTACCATCAATACCCTCCCTATTCTTGCCTCTAATTCTAGAAAAAAGATTCTAATTTAGTCACAACAATTAAACAAATTTAATCATGTTTAAATCTTAGAATACATGCAACTTTGATAAAGTTTGTTGATGCAAAAAAAAGGGGGGGAAAAAAATCAATCTTCATATAACAGCAGGAAGATTGTTGTCTGCACGTCAAAGAACTTTGTTAATTATAGATTCTGTCGACCAATTAAAACCAGCAATCACACCAGGCTTTGTTTCACCATTTCTATTGTTTAGGACGACAGCAAGATGAGGAAGATACAGCGAGACGCAGGCAGAGATAAACTTGGAGTGAGATGACGAAGGAATTGCCGGTTATCTTAGCTTTCACATGCCTTCAGCTTTGTCCTTCCCTATACCCTCGTCCCCGCTCTCACTATCTCTGCTCTTCTATCGCTTTCAGATCTCTCACAAGCAATCTTTTTTTTTCTCAAGCACATGTCCACATGTCTTCTTTCAGACTAACATCCTTATTGGTATGTTGCATCTAATACCCATATCTCACCATCTCCTCCCGCCTCCCGTCTATGCAGGGTATGTATAATGCAGTTATCTTTTCTTCCTTCATTCTAGTCTTCCCCAGTGATTTGCTCCTCTTCTTTTCATCTTGCTGAGCACAGCCATCTCCTCATATCCTACCTTGAAGCTTCACAGCAGGGACGGTCGTCAAGTGAATGAAAACGAATCACATGATTTACTGCGTATATATTTAAATGCAGAGTTAAAGGTTAAAAGGACATATTGCTGGAGTAAATATTATGTAGGACAGAATGGTGACACCCGTAATGGTCTCTGTGTGTGTGTGTCCATGTGTTTGTGTGTTCACTTTGTTGCAGATTAGAAGGTGCGAGACAGCAGATGGGTATGTCTAAAAAAGCCCCAAGCTCCCATCTCCAATCAGGGATTTCAGATTTGAATTGATGTTAGGAGGCAGTCTATTTTCATTAGTGTATTTTTTTTTTTAAATATTAAGTAAAAAACAAAAAAACAGACAAGTAAAAGTACTTTCATTTAGATTTGAGAAGCTGAAGTTTTATCTCGCAAGAAAAGGAAGTAGATATCTGAGCTCAGTGTTTAACAAGATAACTGCTCATTCAGACTCACCTCTCCCTCATAAATTGGTTTAAAACCATATCGCACAATGTCAGGAGTCCCTCGTCTATGTGTGTGTGTGTTTCTCTGTGCGACAGATGAACGTGGACTGGTTTGTGTGTGTGTGCGTTGTGTGGATGATGACAATGACAGGACTTGATGAGTAGAGATAGCCTGCTGCTGATGCCCTGACCATATGGATGGGTTTTGTTGTGCCTCCCCCTCACCACCACAGATGGTGCCCGCAGCAACACAACACACAAAACAAAAAAATAAGCCATTGTTTTACCAGTAGCAATCATAATGAGGGGAAGGAGGGAGAAAGACAGGAAAAATAATTACTTCTGCACTCAGGAAAAATCTGTCCGTTCGTCAGAGCTGGTGTCCAGAAGGGCAGATTCCTGAGAGAAAGCAGCCAGAGTGGTTGTTGGTAATTGACTGATATGGTAATGAGAGCTTAATTATACCCAGTACACGAGCGCAGAGGGCCGCCTCCACAGTGACTGCCCCATGACCCGCTTTCTGACAAACTGTCACTTCATCTTGCCACATCACTCAAGGGTTTATCAAATATGACCCCAAAAATAAGCAACAACACACACTCACACACTTACAGGCGTGGCACACACCCAGACATACGCTTATACACTCTAACATTTAAGTGACACATGGACGGCTTCATAAGTAATCAGTGGGCACAGTCAGAAAAACCTCAAAGTCATGACAAACTCAGCTGTGCTTTTACAGAAATGTTTATTGTTCTCGCAGTAATCTGATCATCAAGAATTCACATTTAAACGAAAAGAAAACTGCAAATCTTATCAGTTATATTAAAGCTGTGACACACTGTAACAGCTAACTGGACCCCAAACACGCTAACTGAAAGCACAGCTTCTGTCACTTCTCCTGTAATAAATCAAAACATGTATGCCAAGTAATTACACATCTTTCACATAATAAGCCGGTCGTTCCATGTTGCTCAGCGGAGGCGCCACTTCTCTTTGAAACCAAGTTTGTAAAATATCCGCTGGGAAAAGAATCACTGAGCCATGGCAATTTTCTACATTCATTCAAATTGCTTTCTATTGTTCACAAGGTACTTATTTTTTCTAACATCTGATTTTTATTTTTGACAAGTCGTGTGAATAGTATTGAAACTTACTCGGCAGGGATTCTGTATTAAAAGCCCTCTTGACCAAAAAGGCTTTTAACTCAGCGGAGTCCCCATGAACATGAGCCGACTGCGTGAGTAAAAGACTTCATTAACATCTTTTAGGAGGTAAATAAAAAGATGGAATATGAGAGGCAGTGACAAATAAATTAACTTCGATCAAAACTGTGCTGTGAATGTAAAAGAAAACAAAAAAATGAATGAAAAAAGTATTTAGATTGAAACCTTTTTTGGGGGATTTAAAGGACGTGATGTGAACATGAGGATAGAATGATTCGACATGAGAAATGTATTTAAAAGTGGAGTGAAATAATACACAAATCTCAATAAAATTATGTTTCTTTAAATATCCCCCACCTGCGCTCAGTTTCCACCTCAGCACACCCGTCACAACATATCATTCGTCTCAACATAGCTTCTTCTCAGGATGTTTATTTCCTCATATTTTTGCAGAAATCCATCGCAACTTTTTAGATTTATTTATTTACTTACTGCTGTTTGTGATACATTTGCTTAATGGAACAAATTTCAAGTGGATCAGAACAGAAGGCCTGAAAAGATCCTGAAAGGTAAAAAAATATGATTTAAATTCATTTCATTGGCCACTTACGTAGATCATTTGCAAAACTGTTGCTGGTATTAAAAGTTCTCAACACGCAGAATCACTGGACTGTAGAAAAGTGTCTGACAGTCATGAAAAAGATTAAATCAACAGGTTGATTTCTACACACGACATCTAACAGCTCAGATCTGATGCTTGTAGAGATATTTACAGTTCTGTGTACATTCTTTTATTTTTTTACACATAAAAATAATAATTCTTGAAGAGTCTGTGTGATTTATCTGTAATATCTGCAGCTTGTCAATATTTTTCCTGTTCGGAAAATCCTGACTGGTAGAAAAGATTAATGTTAATACACTTTAAGGGAAATGAATACAGTGAAGTTTCGTTTCTCTCTGTGGATGTCATGGTGGAAGCGGCAGGTTTCATTTAAGGACAAATTAAAACACAGACTAATTAAGACAGAACAGATCAAACTTTTGAGAATACATCCCAGTGTGGAGAAACTAGATTTACACAACATTGAACGTTTAACACTTCAGCATTTTTGTCTTTTTCTCTATAAACTTTTGACCTTGAAAAAGAACAGGTGTTACAGATTACAAGGAGGATATAACATGACTGCTGAAAATTCTCAGTTCTGATTGGCTGGAGGACCTTCAGCAAACAAACAGCTTAACATACTTCCTTTGTCTTTGGATATAGAACTTATAGTGAAGAACGTCAAACTACAGGATACAAAACTTTTAACTTTTCACAACAAAACAAATGTAAACGAGCAACTCTTTCTGGCATCAATGGGAACAAAACTTCTGCTTATTTTTGACGAGGAGTTCTGCACTTGAAGCAGATATTGAGGGAACGATTCCGTTTCCTTCTGCAGAAACAGAATGTTTCAGACTGTCAGTCTGACGTGGCAGCTCTGAAACAGGCAGCAACGACTCGCAGACAGAGAGGAGAATGATCGATTATACCTGTCTGCAAAACAGCTGGTAGCCCATTAAACGTCTGTTACATGGTTGGTCAAAATACCACTTACAGATACAGAGGTGCAGCACAACCTCTCTCCCCTTTTCAGGCTTGTCTTCACAGCTTTGTTCATGGCAGGCAGTTTTAAGGATTTCCAAAGCAACATAATGACCAACTGACAGGTCAGAGTGAAATAAAAATCATGCCATAACTTCTTTGTCATATCATTCCACCTGTGTTGACTAATTTGATTTCACCATGAAGAGTTCAGGAAAAGAACTCAATGACAGAGTGATAAATAGGATTTTCTACATCTAGCTGAGAGATTTAAAACAATAAGCTCGGATCCAAAATATCAGAAAAAGTCTGTTTACATCATTTTCACTTATTTTCTTTAAATTCAACTAACCAAAAAGAAAAAAATCTGAGAAAAATTATGAATTTTCTTCGTCCAAGCTACAATAAATGTGGAATACTTAGATATACTGCATTTACTTACTACTACATTAATTGTTTTAACAACTTTTACAGTGTAATTTATGTTAAACACAGAGTCCTATAAGAGCTTCACTTCACCCTGAAAGCAAACTTTATTCTCCGTTATGATCAAAAAATGAAACATAAAAGCCACAAACTCACTTGGTAAGTCAAAAGCTAACATGCAACGTGCATCAGGTTTTTCCTGTGTGAGTTTAAAAACATGGAACAGCTGTTAGCCTTAATTTGTTTATATGGTACCTGGGGCCCATTCTCAGAAATTGTATATGCTTTTATGAATCTATCTTTAACATGTAATGTTTAAAAATGACTGCGTGTACAGACTCACACTGAGATACATTTATCAATGAGAAGAAAAAATGTGACACTCATAGAGGAGGATGAGTAGCAGGCATGCGTCATGTTTCCTGTCATGCGGCGTGATCATGTATCATTGGTCAGCATGCTGGGTCAGACCTCTGTGACCACAGTCCAGAGAAAAAGCCCACCCTCCAGATGGCCTCGGTCCAACAGGTGGTCCTAACGGGGGGGAGGGGATATGAAAGTCTGACATCTGCCATAGTCGGCTAACCGCTCACACACAGAACAGTTTGCAGAACCATATTTTCACGGCTGCTCTGTGTATGTGTTGTGGTGAGATCTCAGGGCCCCGAGGTTCAGTCTCCTACTGTCTGTCTGTTTCCTCTATCAGATTTCACACTCATCTCACCCATTTCAGCTCGGCGTGAGTTCTGCTGCGTGGCTCAGGCTTCAAACAGCTCATTAGCATCTATTGTATTATACTGGACTGGCATCAAAAATAAATATGTGTGGCTCTTTACCTTTATTTGTTTCCAACAGAGACTTGTATTGTGTTGATTTTTGTTAGACTCATAAAACTGATGTTATTATTCAAGTTTGTTAAAGTTTAAAAGTCTAAATTTTAGTCCATGTGTAAGAAAATCTCGACATGATCAGATGAAAATGAAAAACAGTTTCTACATCTGATCACATCAACGCTTTGTTCTATTTCCAGTCTAATTTCATGAAATGTTTGTAAAGATTTAGCCGTAAGAATTAGTTGGAAGGGAAAACGTTTATTTTAATATAGAAGTAAAACTAAGTTGTTTTAGCTTTTTGGTGAAACACTTGATTTTTCTAAATTAGCATTCAACATTCAGATAGTTTGAGGGGAACGTTTATCATTCAAAGTAGAAAGTAGAATAATTTTAGTGAAAAAATAACGTTGTCCTGCATAAAGAAGTCCAAGGACAATGGCTTCTGAAAGATGTCAGATATAGTGAGCTCACTGTTCAAGTTCAGGTGAACTTGCTGCTGAAGTTGAATTATTCATAAGACACTGAAGTTTTTTCTTCCTTCAACTGACAGGCATCTACGAGTCCATATGGCATGTGGGTCTGGGAGCGCACAGACACACACACACACACACACACACACACAAACACACACAGGAAGAGCTGGGCGTACAAAGTCGGGGTGTTTGACCGTCTGTTGGTGCACATGATGGAGGTCGTGTTACCACTATGAGCGGAAAGGCAAAATCAAGTCTACCACACCTGCTCTTAGAGCCACACCTATCATCCATCCATCCATCCATCCATCCATCCACCCATCCATCCATCCATCCATCCATCCATCCATCCATCCATCCATCCATCCATCCATCCATCCATCCATCCACCCATCCATCCATCCATCCATCCATCCATCCATCCATCCATCCATCTATCCATCCATCCATCCATCCATCCATCCACCCATCCATCCATCCATCCATCCATCCATCCATCCATCCATCCATCCATCCATCGCTGAAAAGAACATCAAAGATCAGTATATATAAACAGTATATTCACAATTTAAATATTTTAGTGCATTAGCAAAAAAAATGTAAATACATCATTCCTGATCTCTTTTTTTAATTGTGTACTTTCTGTCACGGTTGCACTGAAAGTGCAGCTGCGGCTGTTTTTTGACCTCAGTTCCCTGAAACTTTCCTTGAATCGTTAAATGTCTCCATCTCTTTGCTTGTGGCTGGAATGGATCTTCTGCTTGTCATCTCATTAGCCAAAATGTTATGCCTGGGCATGTCTCTGTCTCTCCGTCCCATGTTCTGCAATATTCTGAACAAAAGGCAAACAGCAAAGAGCAAATGGACAAGAGTGAAAGTGGACAATGGACCACAGACGTAAAAGGTCAAAAGTTCACTTTGGTCATGACCCCTGTGGTCACTCTGTATAAATGTGGACTGTGCTGCCACCACCTCATCAGTCTGTACAAGCTGGTCAGGTCAATAAAAAGTCCTCCCTCATCACAGAATAACACAATTTAAAATATGAGATGCTGAAACTTGGACACACATTAAAAGTTTCTTCAGTTGTCGTATTTCTCTCAACTACAGTCTTTCTTTGTGTCTTTGTTAGCTTTCCCTTTTGCCAAATGACACATTGACCCTCATCCAGCATGTAAGCTGCCTCCCAGAGCCAGAAACCTTCACAATATTGCTTTTGAGTAAGTTCCAATAAACAAACAAATACAAGACAGGAAGATGCATCAGTCTGAGCTGCTTCATGACAACAAAGCATTTAATTCCTGATTTCACAGTCCTTTGAAAACCGAGATGGGGGTGGTAAGTCAAACAGTATCCTCTTTCACAGACACACACGCACACACACAGTCATTTTCTTACTGTTTTTGAACAGCTTGTAATTACAGCTTTACATTAAAGTTACATATGGATGTAATGCATTGTGGCTTGAGGGAAACATTAATCTCTATCTGTTTTTTTTTTTTTACGTGCTCCTTATAACTGAATTGCATTTTGGATAATTCAATTTGTAGCCATACATAATGACCAGGCATTGCGGAGAGTGACCACAGTTTCAATCTTCACTTAATGGATTGAATCAGTTAAAAAGAGTGGGCTGCAGTAAGTAGTTTTCCTACTGGTTTGTCTAACCACAATGTTGTCATAAAGACCAACATTAAGTTGCACGCAGATCAATATGTAACACAGAAAGGAGAGAATCACGAGTAAGACCTTGATTAAACTCGTCCTTTGTGAAAGTTAAATGTTTTCCTCATAAACAAAAAAAAAAAAAAAAAAAAAGAATATCTCTTATTT
>SSNP01000050.1:2213503-2224486 GCA_006937955.1 Pachypanchax playfairii
AAAAAAAAAAAAAAAAAAAAAAAAAAAGAATATCTCTTATTTGAATCGTACTTGTGTTCAGGTGCAACAGAATCAAAGCTCTGTTGCAGTTGTTGACAAAGACTCCTGTTTTTTTTAAGATTTGATGTAATTACAAAGTCTAAAAAAGGAAAGTCATTTTAATTGTTCATATCATCAAATCGCTTTTAAATCAGGAGAATCTTGTTAGAGGCTACAAAGTGTTTCTCAACAGCTTTATTGTGGAGAAGTTCTCCCATCTGTCAAGCTGTTTGAGGGAAAAGAAGCACAAAAGTCTTTAAATAATTCAGTTTAAAAATCCTGCTTTTAAATCTAAAGACGCATCAGCTGTAAATCTTAACTACAATGACTCATTTGAAAGATTGCTGTTAAGTTGTTAAATATTTTAGATGGAACTATAGCAGCAGCAGATGAATACAACACTCTGTATACTGTAAACGTCACAACTTAATCTCATTTGAAAATGAAATGCAGTTCCATGAATAAAATAAAAAATGGCGACATTTAGAAACCTGCCTATGTGCTTGTATTAGATTCACTTCCCGTGACTTTGAGTGCATCATTAACCCCCTTGTACATCTGCCAGCCCAGATCTATTGTCCAGAATCAGGCCTCACAAACAGGCATCAATTAGACAAGATGTCCCTTTATGTTAGCAACCTGATTGTTTTGGTCTGGTCTCCATTGGTGCACCTGTCTCAGGCATGTTGGAGTCCTTTGACGTGTTGTAACTCAACCCCTGTTGAAATGACACCGAGGTAAAAATAGCCTCTGCCACACATGTTTAGCAAATGTGTAGTTCAGGTAAGTTCTTTCCACTAATCAAATAATTACTGACACAGTGTGCATGACACTGAAACACATTTATAGACACGTGTTATTGCTGTTTTCAAAGGTTCGAAGGTCAGGTTCTCTAGAAATGGACAGAAGACAGACAACAATACAAACACAAGATACAGTATTGACGTTTCCCTTTATTACAGAGTCATTTTGAGGTTTCAAAATTGTGTTTGAAATTGTCTTTTATCGACATATTTTTTCAGATTTGACTGTTTTTGTTTATTTAGAGATAAAACAAAAGGACAGAAAATAATTTTTATTTGGGGCTTAATAGGAAATGTTCTGTTGTGTTTGTGATTTCAGCTGAAAAATAATTTGAAATGGTTGTTAAATTCTTATTTCTCAACAGAATTGGTCAGTTTACTGTTTATTTTTGTTGCTTCAAACAGTGTAAATTCTCAGTTATAGGAACAATTTTTTAAACTGAGTCTGATCGAACGGCAAAACAAGGAAGAAAAATAATCTTTGCATTGTTTTCTGCAGGTGGATCAGTTTGTAAACCTAACAGAGTATGAATACAATATCAGTTTTTTTGCAGACTCTCGTGTTTAACTTTGCCTTCACACTCTTCTGCTTTCGGATATTAACTTAAATCCTCCTTTCATTAAAATTCCTCCCAAAAAGTGCTGGATCACACTTTTAAATTAAATGATCTTCTTTCTTATGGAGATCAAAAAGGGACAATTCTGTTTCAGAACATAAATCACAGTTTGCAGCAGTTTCAGGAACTGGTGAAATACTGCGATTTGAGTCGAACACTGTTTCATTTTCAACACACTTTGGAGAATTCATTCCCACAAGTAACTGAAACTAAGATCCAGCCTTTGTTTGGACTAAACTGACTCCATGTGTGAACACAGTGGAGAGGATTTATCGTTTATAAGAGTGAGTTGATGATAAATGCTCTCTGTTGTTTTCTGTCTAGCGTATTGACATTAATGAGAACACCTTCTCTTCACATGTGAACACATCTGGCAGTTTGTTGTGCTGCTGATCTAAAGGAATGTGGTCATCAATGTGGAACAAGCGGTAATGTACATTTTCCCAGAGGTTCTGCTGGAGATACCGACCTTGAGTCCTGTTTTATACTGACAGTCTCCTGTTGTTCAGTATGTGCAGACAATGTATTCAGTTGATATTTTGGACATTGTCTGGAGTTTTGTGTTAAAATACGAGCGTCTTACTGACTAAAGAAGTTATTTTTTTTTATTTTTACTTTTTTTTTTTAGAATTAAACAAAGATCAGGTGTAAGGAGGCATCTGACTCAAATAACTCAGTCAATGAAAGCAGGTGCAAATGTTTCCTGAAAAGAGCAAGTCATTAAAAATATCATATACACAGAAAATAGCTCATTTATCCTGTTATCCAAAATATTATCGATAATTTGGGTCACAATGTTCCCAACAAAGTTTAAAAAATTATTAATTGTTTTTAAGTTGGCTAAAAATGCACAATTTTCACTACAGAATCCCCTTAATTAAAGGCCAGCATAACTAAAACCTTCATAAAAATACTTATTATAAGCTTTAATCTTTCACATAATTTTATCTGGATTAAAAATTATTTGAATCTAATCATTTCACAAGGTAATTTTGCCCTGAGTGGATAAACAGTAAACTCCTCTAAGTAACTGCAAGAATTTAATTGTTTAGTTAATGACAATTAACATATATTTGATGGAAATGTCATAAAAATAATTAAAATCCGAGCACATATAAGTTAAAGTGGGATACAGTGGCAGAAGTTACTTTGACACAGCTAAAAAACGAAATAAATAATCAAATAAATCCCCACCGCGCATTTAGCAAACTGCATAATGTTTGTAAGGCATTAAAAAAAGCACCGGTGTGATATCTAGAAAGCATCAGGGTTTTATGTCAACTTCTTTAAATATGCATTTCATTGACAGCCAAAGTAAATATCATCTTGTGCACAAAAAAGATACTGTTAATCTGATCTCAAACTTCACGGTTTAAAAGAACCGCAGCTAATTAACCGCACAAAAGAAAAAAAAAAACAGGAATACATTTTAATATTGATCCCCTCACTCCCTGGTGCATTGTCTGTGTGCAAAAGCGTGTGTGTGTGTGTGGGAGAGAGAGAGAGAGAGAGAGAGAGAGAGAGAGAGAGAGAGAGAGGGTGCAGGCAGGAGTATGATTATGAATATTTTAAGAGCGCATTTAACATGGCGAAGCCAGAGCAGCCTCGGTGAGGGATTTGCGCCTACTCTTCAGCTAATGACCCCAGGCGCTTCCAGCAAAGCTTCTTCATATTTTAAAGAAAGTCGATAGAGCTGCAGCCCAGTCAGCAGCATTAAGATTCATACAGACGCCACAGGGACCCTGAAAAAATTAATAACACGCGTGTCTAACAATCCTTCCTGCGATTTAGTGGAGCACCCAAGCTCTCTGCCTGAAATGCAAAGTAGTAATGAACACACAAATAAGATACATTCAGAACACGCGTCTCCTTCCCCTCAAGTCAATGCAAGAAACATGCTCTTAAACTCAATCTCTCCTTCATCCTGTTCTCTTTTTTTCTACAAATACACCCATCATCTGTCTGCTCTCCGGTCTACAGATATCCAAACACTTGTTCTAACACTTTGCACGCTATAATTTTAACATTTCAGTCTCTTTCAGAGACTTTTAGATAATCTTTCGAGAGCTCTGTCCTTCAGGTTAGTCCTGTCTGGACTCCATTTCAATGACTCTTTATACTTATTTGCAGTTTGTCTTGAGAGTTTAAATATGACATTTTGTAGCACTTGTTCAAAAGCACAGGGATATGAAGGGGTTTGGGTATAACAAGGTTGTTTTTAATGTGATTTATTTTCATTGTATTAAAACTTTATCTGTATGAAATTCAGCATGTTTTAAGTCTATGCCTGGTCAAAAACGTTCACATTTGGGCCTTGATCATGAACAATATCAGTAAATGTGTTTGTTGTCATAAAAAGAAGATGAGTCAGAACAACATGTATTGAGAACAATTAATTTCTCACTCGATTATTGTTGTCTGTTCTTGGTTTCACTGTGTTTTTCTGGCAGTTTGAATGATGTAGAACATTTAAAATGAAAAACTTTGTCATAGTTGTTAAAACAAACTGTTTATTCAGCCAAGTAAAAAATATTCTGGTGTTAAAGGTCTTTTTCTTCGCTGGTTTAAAATAACAAGGAATAAAACTGTGTGTAATTCTACTTTTTTTTTTTTTTTGTTACTGCTAACAGTAGATACGTTTGTTTTAATAGGTTTCCCTGAGAGTTAGGACAACTGTACAGCAGCAGGCTCTGCCCTCACTGGGATGCTAGACAGCATATGGCACCGTCTCCTAGTGAACAGCACACCACCCAAGCAGCCTGGCAGCCTCAGAGTCAGTGTGTGTGTTTGTGTTTATATGTGTGTAGGCTATGGGTTGTTGTGTGTCTGTGTGTGCTGACTGTGTTGTGTGTTTGTAGGAGATGGACTAAGACAGATGGCTGCCAAGTAAAATAAATTTACAAAAAAAAAAAGATGCACTGAGATTTATTTACTTATTTTTCTTTCCAATCAGAAATAGAATGGTTAAAGTCTACGTTTACAGGCTTTTATTTTGTTATTTTAACAGCCTGAAACCAAAAGCCAGCTGGAAAGAAACATTGTGTCCTCTCAAAACCTTTGAACTTTATCCAAACCAAAGGTTATTGATCATCTTTTTATCCGTTTTCTTGTGCAATCTCACTTTTTTAAAAGCAATGAAAAACAAAACTGAAAAGATGATAAAAACTTTTTTTCAGTTTATAAACAAATATACAACTGTATATAATGTTGCCATGTTTGTCTTTAACACTTTCATTTAAAGGAAACAAAGTTCCTGACATGACTCAGAGGCGAGGTCAGTAAACCTGCATGAGTGTCTGCAGATTTTAATCTTTAAAAGGGCAAGAAGGGAATCAATAAGACAGAAGTGGAAAGTCATCAAAACATTCTGGAGCAATCATCTTGTCACAGCCAATAGGTCAGCAAGGTAGAACTCAGGTATTTACTCTGAGTTACCGCAAAACTGGTGTTGAGTTTATTTCATTTTGTTCATGTAACCACACCATCTGCCTGAGTTATTACAGGAAGAAGTTGCAAGGCTTTCCATAACCTTATTTTTAAACACTGTCCGCAGCGGATTAGTGTCTATTACAAAAATCTAAAGTGAGAACATCGACGTATCTGCACTGTAAGCAGCATTAGCCGAAGCTCTGGTGCCAACACAGACAGTGCAGATCCACAGCCGCTTCAAATCCTCTGGTGGAGACAACTCTCCAAGGCCATGATGAGAGGCTCATGTAAGCAGCTCATCAGCAGACTGTTTGCCCATATGTGCCTCACACCCCTCAGTCCCCAGTGGGTCCCGACTCTGTGCGATGAAACCGTCTCATCTGCCAACATGGACCACTTGGAAAATACCCTAATTTCTCTTCTGACAGGCTAATTCTGCCCTCATTGGCTACTGTTATGATTTGCAATGATAGTGAGTCAGTCTGTCCACTAAAACACAATGCAGTGCTGGCTTCAAGGAACACAAGACAGGCACATATTTAGGAGGAGAGTTTGGGCAGGTAATGATGAAAAGTAGCTCACAAATACAATCACAAAATAAAAGCTTAACGTAAAATATACACAGAATTTTTACAAATGCCTTTTGTTTCATGAGATAATTACATGTATAACAATGTTAAACATACTTTATTCAGAGGGAAAGGATTTTACAAAAAGTGACAGTCTATGTAAAGGAGGGTCCCGTGTCGTATCAGCAGTGTGTGTCTGCAGGTCCAGAACGACGATCAGTCACTTATCCCCCATCACCTCGCATATGTTTGGGACATGGAACAGTTGGATGTGGCCAAGGGCTAAATTGGGTCAGAGTGATACAAATGGAGAAAAAAAGTCCATCTGTGTAGCTGACAGATGACTAACACCATCAGAAAACAGGAATAAATGTGATTTTATAGGAGTTCATATGAAAGATTTGTTCATTTTTTAAAAATAGATTTTAACAAATTTGAACTTTAAAGAAGTTTTAGGATGAAATGAGGTCATGCATCCTGAGGAGTTAGAAGCAACATCCTGTGACTCTGTTGTTTAACATTTTCAGAACAAATTCTGACAGATTAAATATTCCCATTTATTTTTAATTTTTTTTTTTGGGGGGGGGCTGGTAAAAAGAAAAACTGATCACTTGCCCATATTTGTCTAGGCTGAAACTGCCAAATTTGGTCTAGGATGAGACATTTTCAGATACATAAATCTGGTTGTCAATGTCAAATCACATTTATCCAATCAGAAAAGATTACTAGAAATTAAGAAAAACTGCCAGTGAGGAGATCAAACTCCAGACTAATCAAGTTAATCAAACCCAGTCTTTGATGAAGATCAGCTCAGAATTTCTTATTAATGTTAAATTATTGCCATGTTCTCCTTTTATTTGTCTGTTGTCAACACACAGTCTGAGTAGTTCTTTATTAGTGACACATTAAATGAAAAGTTTATTTTTTCACGTGGTAAGGAAATATATATATATATATATATATATATATATATATATATATATATATATATATTAGGGAATATTAGGGAAACCTTGAAGTTGAAACCTTAATATTGGGGATTAAAAGTTGTTTTTGAAAAAAAAGATCTTGTACATTCATGCAGAATATCTGAACTACTAAACTACTTATTCAGCCAGAGAAATTTGTGACTAAATGAAGATTCAGTGTTGAAATACTAACTGTTGTTAACGCGTCTGTGAGCGCAGAAAACACTCCCTCCAGAGTTCAGGTAATCTTCAGGGTCCATGCATGTTTCGGTAATTGGATTTTCTCATCAGAAACCAGGAATGAAAAATATATAACGAGAAAGCACATTTTATTTTTGCTTAAAAAATACTAAATATGTAAGTGAAATTTAAGTTTCACTTGCATATTTTGCAGCATTTTTTGTTGTTAAATGGAAGGGTTGAGCACGTTAGTTAGTTAACATTAGTTTTTATTTTGTGTAACTACAGATGCTGAACATTTGAAACAGTTCATTCATTAATGTGAAGTTTTGGAAATAAAAACTGAATCTGTGTGACTAACATTATGGGAAGTGCTTTTTAACTCTTGTTTGAGCCCAACATGGCCTCCTCCTACTGAGAACTGCTGAGTCTTGAACATTGTTACTAGTAAAATCTACTAATCTAACAATCTGATTTGTAATTTTAGTCATTATTAACCATATATTTTATAGTACATGACGTCTGTGTGCAGCTAAAATCAGGCCATGAGTTTGTTACCTGCAAGTTCCAAGTGTCAGATGACTTGAACTTCCTGTAACTGAGTTTAAATGTATTTCCTGTGGTAGTGACAATAAGTTTTAATTATTGATCTCCTTTGGGATTTGCTTTGATGATCTCTGGCGATACGATATAAAAAAAAGGTTGTTCTATTTTATGTTTTTGTTTGCTTGCGATTTCGTTCTTTATCAATAAATATAAAAGAAAATTAAATCTTTTTGATCACACACAAAAAACAGCTTGACTTTCATTTAAATCTTTTTTATCTCAAAATAAAAATCAAACGTTAAATCTTTGTTTGTTGTTTTTATTTTTTTTCCTGGTTTCTGATGAGAAAATCAAATTAACAAAACATGCGGAGACAGAGACGTTTAAAAGTCTATTGTGTGGAAGCTGAAATGTGTTCAAAATGCTTCAGGAAAATGTCCTTGTTTGTCAAAATGTCTGTTAAATGTCTCAGGAAAGGATTTCCAAATAAAAAGATTTTTTTTTTCTTTTCTATGTAAAAGAAAACAAGTTTAGTTTTAAAGAAATGCAGCAAAACAAGGAAACGTTTAGAGGAAAAGTATTAAACTCCAAATTCAAACCTTTCTGACTCTTAGTTTGCATTTTTCTCAACGTATGTGTTTCTTTAAGACTTAAATGTTTCTGTGAACATTAAACTTTTACTTGTCCTCGTCTACTTTCTCTCTAGCTCACTTTAAATGCATAAAGTGTCAAGACATCAAATGAACCACGCCATCACATGAGGACATCACATCTCACTGTGCAAAATACAAGCCATGTTGTCAACCCCGCATTAGCATGTGGGTGGCATGTGTTCTGTGAAGCGCTCAGATGTTTACAGTGAAACTCTTGGATGAAATTCAAGTTTGCAGCTGCAGCATCGGAATAATTCATCGCTCGTCTTTTTACCCAGGAGGAGCCACAGGTAGTTGATGAAGTGGCAGTGCCAAGACTCCCAACTGGCGAAGACGAAGCGCAGCTGCCAGGAGTCAGCGTGGCCAGATGCCGCTGTTGATGTACCATGTGTTCCAAGCAGGGCAACAGTGTGTTTTTGTGTGAGCTGAGGTGGGAGGGGAGACAACCAAGCGCTTGCCAAGACATTCTCACATTGATGCCAACCTGACACATGCTTGGATACTCCCAACGGTTTGTATTACCCTCTCAGCCTCACTCACATGTCTGTGGGGGGTCCGCTTTTTTCCTCTTTTTCTCACATGAAATCCATCGCCAAGATGGGAGTTGGCGCCTGCTTGCGGCCGTTCTGCCCATCAGTGGCGAAACCATTTCAGGTGGTCTTTTCTAAAAAGGTGCACTGGCAGCAGATCGATGCATCTGACTGTCAGCTTCTGCTTATATTCACTGTATTTGCATGTTTTTGATCAGTTGTTATACTGCGCTTTACGAGCGCCATGTCTTCTCTTCTGAGACAAATATGTGATCCTCTCTTTCAAACATACAATTCTTTTCCATCCCTCCATACCTCCAGTAAATGTAAATAACTCCCACTGGCTCCAATTTCGGTCCCAACGTAATAAATGTCGAAAATATGGCCAATTTCCAGGAACCAAATCCAAAAACGCGAGTCGTCTGTGTGTTTGTTGTCTCATCCAAGATGAAATCCGATTGTTATTCAGCGGAATCCTTAAATATGATGGCGGTGCCAGCTGCATCAAAAAAAGGCCAAAGATCGTAAAAATACCCCTCAAATTAAGGATTCTCCTGTAACTATAAGTGCAGGGACAGCAGTAGCAGGCTTTTCCCCATGAATGGGAACGAGTCGTCTTTGACGATACTATTCCTGGGAGTGGAGGGGAGTTCTCTCAAACAAAGGCTTGGATTTGGTTAGGAACATGCCATCCTCATCTGCAGTGTAGGGGGTTTGGGGAGGGAAGTGAAAACTTTTTGAACGTGTGCCATGTCTGTACCATTTTCTTATTTAAGGCCCGCGACTGCCAGCTGGCGGCTGAATGTTCCCACTTTCACTGCCATGATAGAGCCAGCCAAGCTAGTTGGCACAGTACGTGAAAGAACTGACATGTGATCTAAAGCCAAAACACAGCACTGTGGACAGTAACGCATATATGCTGCACCGCCTCTCCTCAATCCCATCCTTGTCTCTGTCGAACAGCAGTGGAGCTGCAGGAGGTAGATCCTTCCCAGCAATCACAGAATAACACAAGCAGAAGTCATTACAGCATATCTAATGAATGAAATGGTTATTAGAAAGTATCGATTTTGAGTCTGGTTAAAAAACTAAAACACCAGGTTACATTTTTTGTTTATGTCCTCTGAAATCTAATCTGAAGCCACGAGATCCAGTTTACAAGTACTGCCATATCCTGTAGGGCTGAAAGTCCTGCCTGCAGACCTGCACACAATCCTGGGGTGTTAAAGCATCAAATAACTAATTAAAACTGAACATAAAAAGGAAAATGTGAACAAAGTAAGAATTATGTCAATTAACAGGAGTCAAAGCCTAAAAAATATTATCTGAGGTGTATTTTTATTTTTTAATTGGGAAAATGTCCAGTTTGTTTACATCAGAGGTGTCAAACTCCAGGCCTCAAGGGCCACTATCCTGCATGCTTTAGATGTTTCCCTGTTTCAACACACCTGATTCAAATCCTCTGCATTTCAACACGTCCTGCAGAAGCCTGTTAACAACTTGTTCATTTGAATCAGGTGTGTTGAAGCAGGGAAACATCTAAAACATGCCGGATAGTGGCCCTCGAGGCCTGGAGTTTGACACATGGTTTACATAGAGGGATGGGACATAAAACTTGTACTGGAACCAGCCACTAGAGGGCAGTTGTTTGGTTTGTCTTAAAAACTGGACTGAACTCGGAATCCGCCGTGATTTCACATGACCCCCCCCATGACCCCCTATGGCTGGCTCCAGTATAAGTCTTAAGCTCCCTATTGTCCTGACTTACAAATGTAAATGCGAGTGTTGACTCCTATTGATTCTCATAATTCTTCTCTTGCTGCTGCTTGATCAAATATTATTTTATATATTCACATATAATTGGACATTTTATGGTAAAAAACAATAAAACACCACCACTGCTGTGTGGAAAACAGGAACACACTTTCAATCCCACATTTCTAGTATTAGACATCAGATCCAAAGACACAACATTGCTGTTCCTGTGAACAAGAAACACAGTTTCAGCTCTGGAAGAAGGCGAAAGACGTCCAGTTAAGATTCTTGATCATTTCTACGTTCCAGGTTCACCTTCTGTGTTTAAATCTGGTTTGGATCTTACAGGCTTGTAACTGATGGCAATAATTTGTGGCTGAATTTTTCAGATGAAAATCGAAAATGTACTTCTAAGATAAAAAAAGAGTCCAAATTTGGCATCAACAACATGAAAGCATGGATCCATCCTACCTTGTACAACGGTTCAGGCTGCTGGTGGTGGTGCCATGGTGTGAAGGACATTTTCCTGGCACAATTTGAGCCCCTTAGTACCAATTGAGCATTGTTGCAATGCCACGGCCTACCTGAGTATTGTTACTGACAATGTCCATCCCTTTATGTCCACAGTGTACCATCTTCTGATGGCTACTTCCAGCAGGATAATATGCCATATCATAACGCTGGAATCATCTCAGACTGATTCCTTGAACATGACAATGAGTTCACTGTACTCAAATGGACTCGACAGTCTCCAGATCTCAATCCAATAGAGCATCTTTGGGATGTGGTGGAACAGGAGATTCGCATCATGGATGTGCAGCTGAGAAATCTGCAGCAACTGCGTGATGCTATCGTGTCAATATGGACCAAAATTTCTGAGGAATGTTTTCAGTA